>VXBH01003375.1:0-19638 GCA_013400035.1 Rynchops niger
TCCATTCCCCCTCTTCTCTGTGAATAAATGCCAATGTGATACTTAACTGGGATAGACTATACTGATTTAGATCTTTCGTTATCATCACCATGATAAACATTATAAATCACTCTTTGCTTGCAACTAGGCACAGTTAGTCACCCAATATAGCAGTGAATCCCTGTGTAGGGAAAAAATATGTCTGGTTTGTATTTTTTATCCTCTGGATTATTAAAGTTAAGCACATCAGTAGATTTCCTATGTCATTTTTTTTGTTTTCACAAGTAACTTTAAATATTTTGTTTACAACACAACTGTCTAACTGCAATAAAAAATATATTTTCTGAAACTATTACTTACCAGTAAAATTTCAAGTACAGGTCCTAAAGACTTGAAAAGATTATAGAGTTTATATTCAACACAAAGGCACATGGACCATTTGAACATTTATAGAAAGGCTTAAAGATAGTGTGAGGCTGAAAGAGTAAGCCATACATATGTTTTAATTCTCTAAAAGCATTTAATTTTTTAAAAAAATATATACTACAGCACTATATAAGTAAATAGCATAAATATAAGTTACCTGCTTGGTCTTTAAATATTTTTGATATGACGACAGGCACTTTGTGCTCAGCACCACCCTGTAAAAGATGTGTATTAACCATGAGATCTCAATTAATACTGAAGTAAACAAGTCATACCGAAAATTAAAAGAGGAAACAAAAAGTTATACATACCTTTATGCTTAACCCCAAGCCACCAACTGGTTGTCTACGAAGTGTAACAGTTCTGTGCTTTAAAAAATTGGAGAAAAAAATAAATTTAGGTGAAAACACAGTATCCGAATAAACACAGATGTTTCTCAACTGTTTTTTATTTTTAAAAAATTGATTTTCGAAGGTAGCCTAGAATCTGAGTGATCAAATTCACCTCTGAAGTATCATTCAAGTGATTTATAGGCACTCACTTAATTCCTTACCATAGAGAGCAGAACTTGTGTGTGAATTGTGCATGCAGTCTTTTAGTATGTTTTTCTATCGCTGAGGTGATATTCTTCCTAAATTTTTACATGTTTTTGCATTGCTTTGACATGAGAAAACTATCTGAAGAGCTTTGAGAAGTGCATTTTCATAGCTATCATGTATACATGATATTTATTCTCATTTTTCAATCACAATTACCAATGTTCTCTAATCCATATCTTCAGATCTATACCAATTTTTGCAGTATATGCCAAAAGACTTTCAGTGATAGTCTGCTTCAAATGGTTATTTTCTTACATTTCATGTTTAAGTGCATAAAGAAGATAAACATTTATCAATATTTTTCTACAGCAACCTATCATATGTTTAACAGTATGCCGAATTTGACATTTCGTTAATGTGTAACTCTCGGTGCCTGACAACATAATAGTAGCACTTCATCAATTGACAATAATTACAGAGTTGAGAGGAACTTTTTTGCAGACTGCTGAACAGTACGGCATTGAATGCCATCTTTACAGTAATTCCTAAACATATAATTTTTTTTTTCTTTTTCTGTACATGAGAAATTATATAGGAGATTACTGCTATATGTATACTTCCTGATTAGGTATTTTATGATTTTACCAATTCAGATAAATGTAAATTTGTATTTCAGTAGTCAAGCCCAAAATCTTATATTTTTTCTAACACTCACCTTAGTAGACACATGTTCGTATTGACTCAGGGGAAAGGGGAACACCATAAATCATACATTTCAGTCTCATTTTAGCAGGACAAAACTAACCCATATGGTAAAAAAGTTAACAATACTTTCATACATTTTTAAAATTTCTCTCTTCTGTTTTCAATGAACACTGTACTACACCAGTCTGTGCTAAAAATGGAAAACTATTATATTACGACGCATGGTACCTGATTTATATCAAAAGGTCTATATGATTCAATTTCCAATGATATCATTCAGCTTTATTGAAATCTGTGCTAATTGAAATTGTTTCAGATGTTCTTTTCTTCATTTTGAACTGCATCAAAACTTTTGATCAGAATGATTGTAAACACTGACAAAGGTCAGATCCAATCTGAATTACAATACGTCTCTACCTTTAAATTCAGTGATTCATTCCCAAGAGTCATTTTCTATGACACAAATCCTGTCTGCTTATTTAAATTCATGTTTCTCTCCACCTATACTTACACCCTGTAAACAAATTACTCCAATATATCCCATCACATAGGGATGATGGAATAAATAATTTGACAGTTTACATTGCATTAACATTTTCGGACAACAAATACAAAAGCACTACATAGCTAACTAAACTAAATAGCTTTAGCAATTCTAGAAAAGACAAGCGAGGTATTATTTGGTTGAGGCACCATCCCTGGAGGTATTTAAAAGATGGGTAGACGTGGTGCTTAAAGATACAGTTCAGTGATGGTTTTTGTCAGAGTTAGGTTGATGGTTGGACTTGATGATCTGAAAGGTCCCTTCCAACCGAGACAGTTCTATGATTCTATGATTCTACGATTTATTGGCATCTTATACATTCAACTACAACTGACACGTGTTTTCATATGGTTGATAGGTACATTTCAAATGATAATACTAATGATATAATTGAGTATGTAGCCCTATGAAGCAAGGGCTCTATTTGCATAACATATTGTACCAATCTTGACATTTATATTTTTTATTATATTTATATTTTATATTATATTTTTTTATATTTTTCATATGATCATAAATTTGGTAATGAACCATTCATTCCATTACGGAATAAAACTAAAACCAGTTCATAAGGATTTTGAGAGGAACAATTTTAAAGGTGAAAAGTATCAATGAAAATACCTTTTCAAATTACATGAGTACTGCTATGAAATTTCCAATCTTGATGACAGAGTACCAGTGTTGTAATAACCCTTATAAGGCAGTGATCTGACACACCACAAAAACTTGATTAAAAACATAAAACTATTCAAAAATAATATGGTGTATTTTAAGCACATGTAAATTGGTTAGTTGCAAGATTCTGAATCAAAACATAATTGAGATAAGACTACTCTTTAGCAAATATGCTTCTTGTGGGATAGGGACAATACCTGGATTATTTTAAAAAATTAAAAAATCAGTGATCTAAAAAAATCTCAAATAATTGCAATAATGTATTTAAGGCACAGCCCTTGTGATAAGGTAATGATGAACAGGACAGGTTCTAAGCAGAGAGCACTTCAAGGTCAAAGGTCATTTCAGGTCATCCTTGTAATAAGGAAAACGGCTCAAACAAATAGAGAAAAGCACTCTATCTGGCAAAAGGTGGTCTTGCAAAAAATCTAAACATATGAGTCACGCTGAGTATGAGAAAAACCTACGTTCCTGCACAAAGCCACAGCACAAACCACTAGTGTAATACTACATCATCAGGAGACTATTAAGAAGGAGCGGAGAGACTATAAATTATTTCTGTAACTGGCAGTGGTACACACACTTTAAATAATACAGATCGTTCCGATACGCTCATTTTGAAAATGATGCAAATAAATTGGAGAGGTAGCAGGCAAGAGCCACAAGAATGCAAAATAGCTTGAGAGATTTGTGTAATAGTGAAACAGATGCCAGGAGTTAAATGTACTTAGCTTTTTTTAAGCACTTTTCAGGGATGATCAAGCATTTTCCCTGGCAGAAGATGACCACATCTTACATACGGATACAGTGAAAATTTCAGTGACTTGAAGTGGAAAACAGACACATTCAGACTATAGACACAAGACAAGATTTTAAACTGTTGCAGTATGACATGCCATAACAGGATTTTTTAAAAACTTTTTTATAATAGTAACATGGCCTTGAGACCTTAGAGCGTAGGCATATTTTTTTAAAGCACAAGCGTCATGTTATTTCATGAACACAAATTTAATTTAGTTCTAAATGTAGTATTACTAAAATACTTTGGGATTTTTTTATGCTAGTAACCAGTACAATATATAGGTACATCCACATAAATGACATTAGTTTCACAGCCTGCCACAAATATCCTCATTCTACAGAGCAAGAATGGAGGCACACAAAGATTTAGGGACAATTAATTCTGTTTTAGTGATATGAAATACCTAAGTACTTTTTCTAAGTATTTGTTTGAACTTTATCTGTTAAAAGTATCTTGTTGACCAGCTTCAGTCTTAGCTTTGAATGTTCAGCATTTTAACACATCATAATTTCCCATTAGAAGACGAGATGCACCTAATGTCTGATCAGCAGTGTTAATTTGGTGTTAGTTTATGTATATGGCACATCTAGGACCATAATGCACCTCTGTTCCAGGGGAAGGATGATTCACCACCAGGTATTGAGACTATCCTTTTCTTCCTGTAACCCTTCAACTCATCCTCCGCATACCTTCCAACATAAAAGACAACACATAGCCAAGATTCAAGAGACAGTAACCTGTATATGTCTAATATTTCACTTTGCAACTTTATTTTAAAGGAGGAAATTAAAAAACATTTTTTGGGGAAACCCACAAATTCACATGGTACGCTATAGGCTACTTAGTCCTTCATTTGGACCCTTAAATTCACTACTAGACTCCCCCCCCCCCAAAAAAATAAATAAATAAAAATCTGTGGGTAATTTAGAGGAGATTCAACATTAGATACATGCTTAAAGCAAGACACTACTGAATTCAGTTCCAGGTTTTGTAGGGAAATGTGCTAAGCAGTACCTATTTTCTTT
This sequence comes from Rynchops niger, assembly GCA_013400035.1. Classification (NCBI taxonomy): domain Eukaryota; kingdom Metazoa; phylum Chordata; class Aves; order Charadriiformes; family Laridae; genus Rynchops; species Rynchops niger. The sequence continues at coordinate 4,696 of VXBH01003375.1, forward strand.
TATTTGATCTTTCCTTTCTGTCCCTTCTAACTTTATCCTGTTGTGGTCCCATTCTCTTCTCAGGACCTTTCTTTGCTTTCATTCTTCTCGTCTTGTAACTCCAAATTCAGGAAGGTATTTTTCACTTCTCCTTCAAACCAAAGAGCAGACTATTTGTCTTACAGTTCCAGTCTCACAAGCCATGCATATGCTAAAATAAAGCAGGCTGGAGGATTTTCTCCAGCAAAGCAACACAACAAAACTCCCGCCCACACTACTAAATTTTTCTCTCCTTGAAGATGTTATGATTACCACCCAAACAGCCTAACTGGGATGCTACATGACACATACCACCTCCTGATTTTGTCTGAAACATTGTTCAAGAGAGTTGTAACTGACACTGGCCAAAACCGAGACTGATGTTACACCAACACCCAGTACAGACAATTTGGCACAAGTCACAACACAGCCAGGGAGCACACTCACATACAGTATAGACAACTGCGGGTCAATGTTGAATGTGTGCTATGGCTGTGTTTATTTTCTATTAAAAACTAAGTCACATCAATGTGTGTGATGGATCTTGCAATAAATAAACAGAAAGAAAAAGGACACCAATATACATTAATTACATGCACAGATTTAAATTGAAGTATTTATAATTATCCCTACAAGTGCTGGTAGCATTGGTAGACATGTACAATAAAACCATACATATAACATACAACTTAGTATTAGATTTTATTTAAATTCTGATCGAAAAGGATGTAACTTTCTGATGGCTGCCACAGTGAGACAAAGCCCTTGGTCCAAAGAACGTTAAAAAATATTTGTCTCAATATACTCTAAATGATGATGCTTCTATAGCTGACACTATAGATACAATTCTAATAATGTCACACTAATAAATCCTTTTATAAACTACGTAATAGATATACTAATACTGGTACAAACATATTCTTATAATCTCAAAAGTTTAGCCAAACTCAGCGCTGTTAGTTGGATTTGCTGTCATGAAACCTGTCTGCCAAAGCAGATAGGTTTCTGGTGCGCTTGAGTGACTACTGGAAACACAGTTCCTGACTGTGGACTACTTTACTGGTGTTGCTGTCTGTCTGCCAGCCTGCCTCCGCTTTTTCCTTCAGGCTGTCAGCTGTGCAGAGTTGGAAGGACAAGACTAACTGATGATATATCCTGAATCTTTTGTATTAGAACCCAATCTTCTATACCAATGTGGATTAAGTACCCAACTGACAGGTTTCAGCATGCTTAAGAAGACCTCAGTGAAAACAGAACTGTGTGCACATAGAGTATGTTTCAAAGCAGTCTAAAATAGAGAGCTTATTTTCATGAGAGGTGACAGGATAAAGTTTCCATCAAATATTTGATTCCAGGCATGTACATTGATATTAAACAGACATTTTCATAAAGTCATCTATAGGGAACAGAAATCTATAATAATAATGACAATGCCCAGCCACTGGTGTAAAGCAAGGAGGCAAAGGCAATGACAGAAGCACATGTCTGGCTGTCCAGATGTTGTGTTTGTTGAGAAAAGCTCAACAGAAAGCTTTTGGACGCAGAAATCAACATCAAAGGACTGTCTTTCCATCTTTTCTCGCAGAAGAAATGAAGGCAGAATTCATGGAAGATGAGAGTTAGCCACTTTATTGTATTAGTGTCAAAGACCTGACTGAGTACATTCCCCAGAGGAAGAGGGGATATATAACCAGCTCAGTGAGAAGACTTTAAGGAACATCATACAGGCATAATCCACAAGTCACGTCTTCTGGCAGGATGCAACAGGTTGGTGATGTGGGAAGGAATTCTGTTAATAGTTCTCATAATGGAGCATGTCAATGGACTTTCTTGATGTGCAAATGCCCTTCTTAAAGCAGAGATCCCAGACAGCTGTAATGGTGGTAGATGACCATCAAGCAAATAGACAGATACATTTACGACTCTAGGGAGAAGATTCCAAAATGTATGACCAAACAAGTGCAAAGTGGCACATTCCACAGGAATTCTGCTTAGCCCAAGAAGCGCCAGGCAGGTTCGGTCTGAGTTTGTACCAACGTCCTATGCATGAAAACTAGCTAGGAAAAAAGGAAGCTAGAGACCTGGACTTCTAAAGTCATGTTCTCCAAAAGTCTTTCAGTAATCCCTGAGGCGACAGGCAAGGCTTTAATGCCTTCCTAAAGAGATAGCTTAAGGAAGATGGATTCAGGTTCATCAGAAACCAGGGGCATTTTTGAAATGAAGGGGAGCCTGTACAGGAGGCACTGACTTCATCTGAACTGTAAAGGCACCAAAGCTGCTGGTACGTAAAATTCAGGAAGGCCACAACTAAAGTTTTAAACTGTAGTGTGGGAAAAGTTGACAGGTATGGAAGACAGTGTAATTATGGATGACGCTCCTCTTACGTATATAAACAAGAGATATTCTGTATCCTGAAGTGAAGAACAGGTTAGGGAGAGAATAACATGAACAGGAAACATAAAACAGGGTGCCAAGACCAAAATTGCACTAAATCTGAACTAAACTCTGGAGAGGTAGAAAAATACTCTAATACCAGGATGTAAGAAAGGTAAAATAGGCTAGATAAGCAGCAGGGTAAATGCCTTGTGCTACCGAAAACTTAAGAGTCAAATCAAACCAATATGGTAACTACTTCAACAAGTAAACCATCAGATTACAGGCTAAATACAAGCAAGAGTCTTTGCTAGTGTCCACTCTACTAGGATAACAATGACTGAGATATGCAAAGAGGCAACAGGAATGAAAAACCTAATAGTGGTAACAGACTTCACTTAACCTCCAGTAGGTCACACAAATACACATAAGGATTATAACACAGTCAATAAAGAGTAGGTCTATATCAGTCACTGCTTCATGGAGCTCACAAGATTAAACTCAGTACTTGCCCTAGTCTTCAGTACAGGATGCAAAATCTAGGTTTTTGGTTTTGGTTTTTTTTTTTTTTTTTAAGAGTCAACAAGCTACTCTGTAATAGCAACCGCTATGTGCTTTACATTCAACACTTACTCAACTGTGATCCCAAGAAGGGAACTAGGCAAAAGTAAGGAAACTTGCTGAAAGGAAAAATAAAGTGGACAGATAAGAAAATTAACACTTTATAGGCAGTGTGAAAAGTACGGAAACAAGAAGACAATGAATGCCACTTATTAGAAGGAGTTGATTAAGAGAAACAAGAAACTGCATGACTAAAGAGGAGGTTAAGAGAGGTTATTACGTGTAAAGAGTGATGGACATCATATTCATATGAAGACAAGAAAAAGGAACACAAGCAAATAAAACTGAAAAACAAAATTAGGCAGCAAAGGCAGCAACAGAAAAGAGAGTTCCAAAAACTGCCAAAAAGAATAAAAATTAACCATAAATCTTCAAATCTATCAGGAGCAGGAAGTTTGCCAAAGAAACCACTGGGTCGATTTATGATCAAGATATAAAAGGCATATTCAGAGTAAATAAGGCTACTGAAGGGAAGATAAATTAACACTTTTCATTAGTGTGAAAGAAACTAGAGATGTTCTTCCAACTTTCTTTGTAGCACAAAGGACGTACGCATCTGTCTGAATCTGAAACCACTTTATAAGCAAATTGACTAAATAACAGTAGCAAATCACCAGGGTCAGATAGCATTCACACTAGTCTTAAAGGAAAGCATGGATGAAAGAAAGCAGAATCATGGAATGATACTTCTCAATAAAGCCTTGATACATGAAGACTATAACATTGAAAATAAAATCCCATTTTTTTATAAAAGGTTCCAGTTAAAGCTCAGGAAACTTAAGGCCTGCACTAAACAAATTAGAACTATAGGGGGAAAAAAAAATGTATAGATAGCAAGCGAAACTATAACAGAGAACGGAATTGGAAGACACTTGGATGAACTTGATCTATCTTCGAAGAGAAAGTGTATTTTTTAAAGGCAAGTTAGAGAAACATAGGAACAATGACGGAAGACCCTTACACAGATATATTACTAATTAGAATTAGTTAGAAACTAGATAGAAAACAAGGGGATGGATTAAATGCAGACTTTTCTCAATGGAGGAAAGGTCACTAGTGAAGTTCTCCCGTTGCCTATGTTGCAACCTGCATTATCCAAAATACTCACAAAGTATTAAAAAAAAAAAGGGATGAGCAATGAGATTATCTGTACTGCTTACTGAGACAAGAGGCATAAGCGAACCGAAAATATTTGCAGAACATCTTACAAAATATTAACTGGGCAACAAAATAACAGACAAAATACAATAGCAGATTGAAACTAGTGAGAGATTATTTTCCCCATGTACATTATTTACATAAGGAATTAGGATTGATTCTAAACCAGTCATTTCTACTAAGGAGTAAAACCTTGGGGTTAAAGTAGATGGTTCCATGACATTGTCAGTGCAGTGTTCAGTAGTGGTCAAAAACACAAATCAAAATTTTTGAAGTCTTAGCAAAACAACAGAGACCAAGCAAAGAACGTTCATTATAGCACTGTAAAAATCCAAAGTTCACCCCACCTTGAAAACTGATAGAAAAGGTTCAGGAAAGGACAATAAGGATGATGGAAGCACAAAACCAACCCTGTACATGGAATAACAGAATAGGCTATAACTCTTCATCCAGAAAAACAGACATACTGGGGATCAGGAGCTTCTTACAATACAGTAAGTTGCAGAGGACAGTGAATGGGAATCAGTTTTCATAGCCTTTTCCAGTACAAAACCGAGGACACATGAAAGGATACTATTAGAAACTAGGATCAGAACAAACAAAGAGAGGTGATTCTTTGTGCAACGTATAGCAGATTCTAGAGTCTGGTGAGAAAAAACTTCTGGATGTTGAAAGTCTACATGTGTTCAAGGGGATACTGGACAACTGTAGCAAAAATAAATCCATTAAGAGCTAATACAAAACTGCATTTTGCTCGGGAAGGCAATGAATAACTTAGGGCATGGAAAGCATTAAGAGAAGCATCACATATTCTTGGCCTTTGTGGCTTTTCTAGGGAAATACTAATGGTTGCTGTTGCAAAAAGGACATTGGGCTCAGCACGTTTTAGGTATTGCTCAGTTCTGAACTTCTTACTCAATGACAAAATTTCATCATTCCAAAATCTGGACAGAAACCGATACTAGCTTTGCAAGCAGCTACAAAGAAAATTCTACTCCAGAACTTCTTTCCAAAAATGAATTGCAATATTTGTAGAAAAAAAACCCTATCTTTTTGTGACATTAATGATAATGTCATGCACATATGCAGCTGAAAACCCAGTGTTTATGTCTCAGTCAAACATACAAACAACTTTTTTCATGTTTTACTTGCCTGCAGGCTAGATATAATTTTTCTTTTCAGACTAATTTATTTATGGTTTGAGGCTAAAATGAGGAAGACATCTGCATCAGTCTTTAAAAAAACCCCAAGAAACCAAACCAAAATATACAGAGCTACAGTTGACTGTACGATGGCTGTGTAATTTTATTTCATTATAGGCAAAGAAAACTCTTTAGAAAAGTGTTACTAATTATCAATCTGAACAGGAAAGCTGAAATTAAGACTTTTTTTTGTGGTTGAACTAGTATTTTGTTTTGCTAATGATGTCCTCTAGTAGTATCTAAAGTTTATTAAAACTCTTCATTCTGAAGGCTTCCAACGTACTTGAGGTGTATACTATGATGATCACTCATCCCAGTCGTGCTATAAAGCAGAAGTAATTCTGTACCCCCCATAGCACACATAGTAGGCCTGTTTTGTTTTGTTTTCTGTTTCTAGGAGATTAGAGGAAGAATAAGTGCCCTCCATGAAACTTCAGGACACATTTGGATAGTAATTATTAAAATTGTAATTGGCCAGGATATCAACAGGAAATATTCCTCTTCGAGACCTTTTATTGTTGCAAGTTGTCAAGGATTTTATTATCTGTTTCTCAAAGCGATACTGTCTCTGTAACACCTACCACTATGTTTAAGGGTAACAGTTTGGCCGTGACATTCTCTAGCATCTAAGTTCTGAGAAACAAATGCATCGACCAATGTCAAACGTACCAGCAATGGAAAGAGATGGTAGATTTACCTGCTAAGTGTTTGACAGGCGGTTTGATCTGCTTGTATGTCAAGCAGTTCTTTAGGCAAGCAGGCTGGCTGTCAACTTAGTCTATGGTAGAAGAATATGTATTTTTGAAATTTATTTTCTCTTTGAAAAACAAATTGTAAATCTGAGAAGGCCATTGAAATTTTCACTTTTTTAATGCTTGAAGTATAAAAGGAAATTCATATTGTCTAATGGCACATATCTAAGTAAAACTTTTGTCTTCTTCAGATGCATGAAAACACTGGAGCATGTAGGCCTTGATTCAAAAAATTTGCAAATGCTTAAAGACAACCAAACTGCATTTAAGAAAGCAGCCTACTCTTTGTGAAAGCCTACAAACTCAAAAGGAATTTTTAGGAATGAAATTCGCATAGCTCCAGTGGTTGAAGGGCAGAATTTAAATTTTGGGTTAAAAGCAATATTTACATGTGATCAATCTGTCTTCGTCTCAGTCACTATCACCCTCATGGAATCGCATTTACTCTGCAGGAGGGCCAGAGCATGACCAGTGGGTTTGTGCCTCATCAAAGCATATAGCTCGGAAACAGGGGATTTATTTCAGAACAATATAATGTTCTGTCAACTGGGGCAAACAACTGCCCTGCAGAACAAGCTGTTAAAGATGTGAATAAACAGAAAAGATTTTGCCCCAACTTAAGATGCTGATAGCCATAGTCCATAGATGAAAGCAGCTCAAATAATATATTCTTAAATTCAGCCTGTATCTTTTGCTTACATGTAGATCCCAGAGGTGTTAGAAATCCAGAGAAAGCCAGTTCCAGAAGAGTTCTTTACTGAAACAGCACATATAACTATATAGATAGGGGGAGGAGGGCCTTAAAAGGCCTCAGTCATCAATACTGAAATAAAGACCAGTGAGGTAGAAACTTTCAAGAATTCCAAGAATGATGCCAGGCAAGAACATATTGAAAAATAGATACAATATAAATTTTAAAACATGGAAGACACACACACACCATACAAAAGAACACCATGCCAACAACTGTATAGAGAAGAGATTGCTTGGTAACAGGAGATGTAATGCTACTTATAGCAGCTACAAAGAATTATATAGCCGACAAAAAATCCTATCGCTTTAATAGTTTCAAAATGAATGATACTTTCAAACGTAATTTAAACAACTATATGGTCAAATACCTGTCTTTTAGGTATGAGATAGCTCTTGACATACAAAACTTTCTAAATTCGTTTAAAGCACAATGACTCAACAGAAGAGTTTATCTTTGGAAACTGATATTTGTTCATATGAATTGACGTGATTGGAGCTTAATGGGCAACATGAGGTGACAATTACAGTCCTTATTTCTGGTACTGTTTTTTAGCAAGACTTCAGATCCACCTGTCAATGCGTACCCATTGTGCCATTATTACTAGGTTGTTAACACCTTCCACCGGCACTTATGGTAAAGGATCTTTCAGTAGGAAAAATATTATATCTATCTATCATAATGAACAATGTAGTAAAGAGACTTCAAAAGAAGATTCTGCTTGAAGTAATCCACATCTATTGATATAACAGATACATATGGAAAAGATTCTGTATGTACCATATTTCCCTTTTCTGTGACAGTCTGCATGAAAATATTCACAAATACACATATTATTTCCAAACATCAAACTGAAGCACATGGTAGAAAATGCTGGAACACTTGAAATCACCCAAGTTCTTCAGATTTTGTTGAAACTGTTCTAAGAAACAAGTCAATTCGCAGTGGCTAGAACAGGTTGGAAGACAAAGATCATCAACGCTTCGATTTATTTTTAGTCTCTTCTCTTCTACTTATCAGTAAGACCACTGGGCTGACTTTACTGGGTATCCTCCTGGGCTGTTCTTGCCACAGGGCAGGGAGGTTCTGTGGGGAACCATTGTGTTGGCTTCTCTCCTGGTCAGGCATCTTCCCCACTGCGGGATGTGGATGCTGAGCGACTTGGCAACATTAAATATAGCCATGATCAAATATGCCTTGGTACCTAAGCCCATCTAGGTCCCACACACAAACCACAACAGACTATTACCCTTAACAGATAACAGACTATTCCTTAAGCAAGGTAAGTGGCTAAACAGGCAGACTGGAAAATGTGAACAAAGAAATCATTCATTGCTGAATTGTTCAGAGTTGTTCAGAGTACTTTTTTTAATAAATAAACTTTATTCCCACTACTACAGTTGCACCTGTCATTTTATTGGAAAGAGTAGTCTCAAAAGGCCTCCACACTTGTAGAAAGTAAGATGTCAAATTTATTACAGGTACTACATGGCAGGTTGACAACAGAAAATAAAAGCCGGTCTTAGGCAATTATGGCAATAACAGCAGAACTTGCCACCTAGGCCCTTGGAAAACATGCAGGGGAAAGAAGCAAAACAAGAAAGTGCAATATGAAGAGCTAAAAGAGAAGCCTGCAATCTGTCCTGCATGGATGCAAGGGAAGAAACAGTCTGATAGCAGAAGGGATAAGAAGATAAAGATAGGTACTTAACATATCTTGTCTTTCTTTTCCTCAGCAACTCTTGAAGCTACCACAAGGAAGTTATGAGATAAAAAATGATTGAAGAAACAGATCCTGTAGAATGTGAGACCAAGTAAAACGTACCACAGAATGCAGACATCCTGCTGGTTGTTACATATCCAAAAACAACAAAAGAGGATATGGAGAACAAAGATATGTGAAATCCTTCAGGAAGTTTTCTCCTCAATAAGGAGTTCCCATGATGAGGATTTTCTCAGCTCACACCCTCTATGTCTCCAGTCCTAGACCTTCCTCAGCAAATTGTTCTACATGTATTTAACATTCTGCCACAAATCTCTACAGAGATTTCCACTCCTGCTCACACAACTCTCACTTCTCACTGACTGTCAACTTCCACCTACCCAGTGGATGTAGGTTACAGTCTGCCTGTTTCCTAACTCTCTTCATAGAAACATGGATTTTAAACTATGGTAGGGGCTGCTCTTGCCAAAATAATTTCCAGATGTAATTCAAAAGAAACACCAGACTCAGGAAAGAGAGTCTGCGTAGCACTCTAATGAGAGATAGTGCTGGATTATGATTAATCACAGAGTCTAACAATATAGGCATCCATATGATAAGGCTAGAACCACATAGCCTTACGCTGCTACATAAAGATATGACATCATACAGCACATCAGATGAACTGCAGTGCCATCATCTAGGACTGGGACACAGAGATTCCTTCTTCCAGTATGTGGCAGTCCAGTGTCAAAGAATACTTAACCAGAAAGTACTGAGTTTTGATCACTTACTCACTGCTGTTACTACTTATATACGTCCCACAGCCTTTATTAAAAAATGAGTGTAACAAATCTTAAGAAATGAATGGAGCATGAGGAAAGTGTAGATGTCACACAGTTAGCCACTTCGGTCAGACTGAACGTACCACGTCTGTGCATTTCCACAAGTCATTAGTACTACCCTCTCAGGAGCTGTAACCACCAGCATCTTACAATTAACAGGTAAACTGTCAAAGAATACATTGAAAAATAATGTAACAGCTTTTTCATAAAACTGTATTGTGGATGGTGTGTCAATCAAAGAACTTTATTTTAAGTAGGATTTGCTATATTGTTAGTTACAATATGCCAGCTTTTCAGGAAAAGCTTCTTGCTCAAAAGGTGCCTGTATGAACTTTAGTCCCAAGTCTGTATCATTTTTAATAGACTGTTTTGTATTCTTAGAAATAGTTGCATTGGTTAAAAAGACAGTGTAACTCAGAAAGTAGAACAAGTTATGGAGACAGTGGAAATTTAAGTCAAGAGAAGTCGAGAAAGAGAAGGAAAGACATGAATTAGTCCTCCATGGCATCAGGTGATGCCTTATTCTCCACTTCCATGAAGAGGAGGGCAAGCTGTAATAAGGAACAAGTAGACAGAAAGCAAAAGATTGTTGATCAGGACAGCTGCAGAAAATCCTTACTAAATATGGAATAACAACACATTTTTACCAGTTTATCTTATTATAATTGTTTCTATTACTGTAGATTAAAGGAGGGTTTTGGCTTTTAGCTTTTTTTCGGGGGGAAGGGTGGGGGAGTGAGTTTTTTGGTTGTGGGGTTTTGTTGTGGTTTTTGGGTTTGGTTTGTTTTTTGGGTTTTTTTTTTTGTTTGTTTTCCAGAGTAAAATTAAGTCACTCATTTGATTTTCAAACCTGCCAACCTAAAGAAGTATTATACAAAAAACAGAACCCGATTGTTCTCACAAATGTACAAAGAAAAAGAATGAGAGGCATCAGTCACAACTTGCAGCAAAGGAAATTCCAATTACACGTAACAACAGAAAATAATTTCACTGAGACAGAGGTTAAGCATTAGAAGAGGCTGCCCAGAGAGCTGCTAGCATCTCCATCCTTGGAGATACTGTAAACGTGAATGGACAAAGCCCTCAGCAACTTGTCCAAACTTGGGAGCTATCCCAACTTTGAGCAGTGAGTTGAATTAGATGAACTCGAGAGGTAGCTTTCAATCTAAATTCTTACATGTTCTATTCTAGTAAAGATGACTGTGACAAATCCATGATGTGACAGATTCTCTAGGGTGTGGTGATCGTAGTAAATGTGTTTGAATTAAACATATTCAGTCTCAGTATGACTTCACAGGAATCCTCAGGAACCCCTCTACTGAGTTGTAAGAGGCTTAATTTGGGACAGGAGCTTTCTTTGACAAGTGGTATCCGAGGACCTAGGACCCAGACCCTTCTCAGACTGAGGATACAGATTAAGTCTACGCAGATTATCCATAAATATGTATTTCTATAGTTACTAATGACATATATAGCACCCTGTGTCAAGACACGACTGCACTTCTTTCTTTTCCCATTAATAATGAGCTTATTTCATCAATTAAAAAGGCATCCTATAACAATCAATTATAGCTAAATCCTGCCAGAACACAGCTGGTCTTTATTTGAGTAATTTCATTTGCATTCACTTTGCACAACATTTCACACATTGTCTGGTGTGAAGACAGAGATGAACCACAGAGGTTGCACCCATCAATATTCCACATACCATAACTGGAAAGGCTTATGCTTCCAATGCAGTCAGATATTTTGCCCATAACTGCTGAAGACTTTAAACTGCTACACATGCTCTCACAATACAGTTGCAATTTACCAGTCTTGACAGTCTGTCATGGCTCCAGGTGTAACAGATCAATTGAAATTTTAATAAAGGACATGTATGTTTGTACATATGCCTGGTTTACCAATGTTGTTGCTGCCTTTCTTCTATCTTATTTGCATGAGCACTTATCCTTAGCTGGACTCTTTCCACATTTCAGGGAGAGATTATTTTTCAGGGATATACATAGTGCCCTTCAAATTCTTCTGTTCCGTTACATTGGACTTTTTACTTGAGCTACTTAGTCTCTTTATCTTTAATAATATAGGTTTTTTGTCATGCTGATGAATACTCACATTTATTATTTATTTTGTGATACAAACTTTTAACTGTTCTCAAAGTGACAGCAACACAAGCTTATGAACTTTCATAATAAAGATCCTAAGGATTTACTTGATAGCTATCTTCTAAATATCTAGGTCAGCTTTCTAGAGCATGGAAAACAAATAACAAATGGTTAAATAATATATTTTCTCCATGCAAATGATCTTAGTTTCAAAAGGTTGAGTCTTTCTTAATCACCCACTTGGTGCTTCCAAAAAGAGAGAAAATGTTAATTATTAGCTTTTTAAAAATAGTTTTGAACTAAAATACCATCCCAGCAATGGTAGAACTGACACTGGGCAAGCAGTAACATTAGTAGTTACCTAGACAGAGATTTCCTTGGGTTAAAAAAACCCCAAAACTTCAGACTTTAATGCAGATCCAACAAAGACATTCTTCTTTGTCCTTATTAGCATCTGAGTTACAAAGAAAATGTCATAGCAATCTCATCAGGGATTTAAACAGTACTTTCAGGCACTGTTTCTATTTTTTCGATCAACAAAACAACTAATCTTGCTATTTTTCTTCCCTATTCACCTACCTTGCTTCATTCTGATAAAGTGCAGCTAAGACAAGGCTTGTGAAACTGGACAATTGGGTACCCAGGATGCAAAGGTTTTTGCTATTCTAATTCTATTAGAATAGACTCACATAAGCCCCTGAGGAGTCCTCTTCCAACCAAGATGCCAGGTGCCTCTGTTAGAAACCTGTCTGCCCGACCACTGACACAGTCAGAGACAATTCAGCTCTGTGAGAAGGACTGATTTTGATAAAAAGCCAGATGCGCTTCTTTTCTTCTTCTTACCTTGCAAGTGGAATTAGCAGGGAAAAAAGCGATACAGAAATATAATACAAAGTAAAAGAAAAAAATTGATTATGAAAAGAGGAGAGGCATAAAACTGTGGGCTGACAACAGGAGAAGGATGACAGCAATATACATGCAAGAAAAACAAGGGGTATCACGGGTGAGGCACTGTATGTAAGAAATTAATTTCAGCATGTGGAGTAACAAAAAAATAAAGCAAAATCATACCTTAATGAAGCATAAAGTATAAAAATGAATGCCTCCCTGTTTCTCTTTTAACTGAAAATGGATCTCTCCCTGTCTGTCATACAATTAATTATTTTCTGTGAGTATTGTTAAACTTTAAATCTGGGGGAAAAAAGATATCTTCTATTAAAAATACTTAGAAGATTGTGAAAAAAATATATTTTTTTTGTCCAATACATTATTTCTGTCAATACCTTGTGCTTGGCTTCTATGAGCGTGTACCAATTCTGATGCACCCATACATTCTCCTGCTTCCTATGAAACATGCCTTTTTCCTATTGAAATCTGAACACCCCAAACCTAATACTAAGTCATGAAGACTTATATTTGCCAAGTCTGAAGTTCTGAAATACATCTTGGTGGAAAGATCACATGTTTAATCACACAAATATAAAATACATAAATAGATATAGTTATATAAAAATTATTTTTATAAATGTAATAATATATAACAAAACACTGGAAAACAGGATTTCCCACAATGGTTCCACTTCCAGAAGGATTTTTACAGATATTTAAAAGTAATTTTGTCTACAGGGAAAAATTTGAATACTAAGGAAAAGAAACAGTTGCTTTTATAGTATTTCTTCTATGCACATCTTGAATTTCACAAACCATGCTCTTCCCTCTCTCATTACTCTACACCCAAGCACAAAATAGCAAGAACTAGTGAAATAGGCTGAGCTGCTGTTAAATTATAGAAAGTCAGCTCTACAATTTCTCATCAAAGGTGAAGCTTTCTCAGTGCTTACAAGTAGCACTTAAATGAATGGCAGACAGCAAAATATGAAACCAGAATCGATCTAGATGATGGTAGTAAAAGGTATTTTCTAGTAAGAACCTTTTATCCTTGGGAATAGTTTCTATTGCTGAACCTTCAGTTCACGACAGCAGCACCAGCAGATCACTGATGTCTTTGCCAGTCCTCCCTATAACATTCAGAACAGGATGGGGCTAGCAGAGCTCAGTACACGCGGCTGCAAATCCTGTCCTCAGCGTTCCTCAGGATCAATGAACCTGTTGGCAAAAGGGAGGCTGGATGCAAATGCATCCCATGAATTCTGTCCCACTGGAAAACAAAGTGTTACCACAGGTAGACACAGAACTTTCTTTTTCAATATTTTTCCATTCACATAGCCTACCTAAGAAGAAAAATTACTCTAAAAACAGAAGATTTTTTTTTTTGCTCCTATGTGTTTGAGGTGACTACAGAAAGAAAGCAAACAAGTTATTTCTATTTTTGTTGCAAAGGATCTAGTTTGATGAATGGCCATGTGTAAAATACAGAATAACTATGAATACCTGAGACAGAAAAAGCACAGAAAGAAAGAGAATAAATCAGTAAGACAATGTGATTGTTTATGACTGCTATAGAACTGACTTTCAGGTTACAATTTTCTATTAATATTTTGAATCATACAGCACAGGGACGAAACTTATTTTCTTGAATCACTGTGAAAAGTAAAGCATTTATCTCTTTGGAATTTATCTTGTGTAGTTGTAAATGTGAAACTTCAGAATTACCAAAAACACTGCTAGAGAACTACCAGCTATTTCAGCCTGATTTCTAATTCTGCTTTTGAGCTCCTATATACTAGCAGTTTATATACTGTAAAAATTACAGTGTTCATCTTCATGTTACACTCAATTGGCCGTTAGATTAAATGCTAGTGTTCCAATATTTTCTATTTGGTTCAAAATCAGAATCAGCCAAAGTTTTGATATTAAAAGGAAGAGGTAGACTTGGTGTTTTGTTTTTGTGTTTTGTGGTGGGTTTTTTTGTTGGTTTTTTTTTTTGTTGTTGTTGTTTTTTTCTGTTTTGTGGGATTTTTTGGGGCGGGGAGTTGGGGTTTTGGGTATTTTTGAATGACCAAAGAATGAAGATCAATACATGTACATATTTAATACAACATTTATCAACAATCATTTATCAACAATCCTGGTCAACAGGGCAGGTACCAGATGACTGGAGGGTGGCTAATGTGACACCCATCTACAAGAAGGGTCGGAAGGAAGATCCGGGGAACTACAGGCCTGTCAGCCTGACCTCGGTACCAGGAAAGGTCATGGAGAGGATCATCTTGAGTGAGCTCTCACGGCAAGTACAGGGCAGCCAAGGGATCAGGGCCAGCCAGCATGGGTTTAGGAAAGGGAGGTCCTGCTAAACCAACATGATCTCTTTCTGTGACCATGTGACCCACCTTCGGGCCACGGGGAAGGCTGTGGACGTTGTCTATCTGGACTTTGGTAAGGCCTTTGATACCGTCCCCCACAGCATTTTCCTGGAGAAGCTGGCGAATCATGGCATAGACAAGTGTACTCTTCGC
>VXBH01003375.1:24816-38046 GCA_013400035.1 Rynchops niger
GTCCACAGCCTTCCCCGCATCCAGAAGGTGGGTCACATGGTCACAGAAAGGGATCAGGTTGGTTAAGCAGGACCTCCCTTTCCTAAACCCATGCTGGCTGGCCCTGATCCCTTGGCTGCCCTGCACTTGCCGTGAGAGCTCACTCAACATGATCCTCTCCATGTCCTTTCCTGGTACCGAGGTCAGGCTGACAGGCCTGTAGTTCCCTGGATCCTCCTACCGACCCTTCTTGTAGATGGGCATCACATTAGCACCCTGCAGTCATCTGGTACCTGCCCTGTTGACCAGGATTGTTGATAAATGATGGAGAGAGGCTTGGTGAGGTCTCCCGCCAGCTCCCTGTGTACTCTTGGGGGAATCCCATCCGGCCCCATAGACTTATGTGTGTCTAGGTGCAGAAGCACATCATCAACTCCTTTCTCCTGGATTATGGGTAGGTTGTTCTGCTCTCCATCCTTATCTTCCAGCTCGGGAGCTGAACACCCTGGGGATAGCTGGTCTGACTATTGAAGACGGAGGCAAAGAAAGCATTCAGTATCTCAGCCTTCTCGTCATCATTGGTTGCAACTTTCAGCCCCCACATCCAGTAAGGGATGGAGATTCTCCCTGTCTCTCTTTTTGTTGATGTATTTATAAAAGCTTTTTTTGTTGACTTTAATGTTAGTGGCCGAGTCGAGCTCCAGCCAGGCTTTTGCCTTCCTGTGCACTGCATGAACACTCAAGGGATTTTAAAACAAAATCAAACATGGAACATTATCTTCACAATTATATTTTCATTTCAATAAAATTAGGGAGAAAGGTCTGTGGTGATTGTCAGTAAACCCTTTCGGTCTTTAAAGCAGGAGCAGTTTAAGCTTAAGGCACTTAAATTTAGACATGTTGTAGCTCTAAACAGCAACCGCGTGTCAATAGTAGAAATGCAAAATGCAGCCCATGGAGCAATTGAATTTGCCCTGAAGTATAGAAACCGAAGTTCCTCAGCTGAATTGCTCATGCGGTTCTGCTGTCCCTGGGCTCAAAGCAATTGTCCCCACGTAGGGCACTGCTGCCACTTAAAGGGTATCTAAGACCTCCACACATGTAAGGCTGCCGCAGACTTTTTAGGACATCCAGGACCTTATCCACCTGGAGGCGAGACCAGATTTCCATGATTATAATGGGATGTAGACACTGTCCATGCCAGCATGTAGGTATCTTCCACTTGAAATGGATCGCACCAAAGATTTACAGTGTAGAAATCCACATCTAGGACAGACATTTAGATTCTGTCAAGCCAGTAATGAGCAACAGACACCTCTGAAGCATGATTTACCTCATGTCTTCTAGACATCCATCTAAAAGGGAACAAATTGTATCATAGCTCTCTACTGTGACTTAAAAAAATAAATAAAAGTAACAACTCGGGCACAAGTGTCTAATTCCAGGCAGATAAATCTTGTCCTTCGTGTTTGCTGGGAATACCTAATGGAAACAAAGCTCAGTGAGGGCCTTAATCATTCTCACTTGTTTGGAAACCAACATTTCTTCATTTTCCCAAGGTTTTGAAATTTTTTAAATTCCCAGCGCATGTGGATGTTTCATCAATACAATTTTATGAACAACAATGTATGAGAAACATGTCAACACCATCTGCTTAAAAGTCATGCTGCGTAACAACAAGTATTTTCAAACAGTAGAACTGCCTTGAAAAACCACCATCCCCCCATTTTGCTGCTGTTCAGAGGTTCTGCATCACTATCCCACCTGGACTGGCAACTGCTATTACTTTTGCTGATGTACCAGACTATACTTCACAGAAACATCAAGAGAACAGAACTCTAGAGAGCACTTTATACAGCCTAAGCCTGAAACACTTCTCTGGCTAGTAATCATTACATACGTTTAGAAGTAACACAATGAAAAAAAACCCTGAACTTTCATTTGTAACAGACAATCAAGTAACGAACGAAATATGTAGAGTGACCGACTAAATAGCTTAGCATTTTCCATCACACTACTTAAACTGAAAGTCTCACTGAAGCTCATCTATTCCTATTAAAATCCAATACCTACCTCACACTCCATCCAACTCCTGATGTGATCCAAGATGACATGCAGCAATACCTTATTTGCTTTCAGAATCAATAAAATTAATCTACACTTCTCTCAGCCTTTCAAGTAGTCTTTTTTTTAGACTATTATAAATGGTTTTGAATCAGAGTTTGGCACATTCCACTGTTCTCTCTTTGTGTTGGCATATGTAACTCTAGCAGGCAAATCCCAGCCCAGACAAAATGCTTCTTCAAACGAGGACCTTTTAATGAGAACTTAGATGTATAGCCAGCATTTTAACTATGCTATGTTTGTCTTTATTTCTCATTTAAAAACTGTCAATACATTAGTTATTCCAATAACTGATACCAAAGCGAGGACTGAAAAGTGGAAATAACTCCCCAAAAATGATGTAGTAATGTTAAGAGATCACATACCAAATTTATATGTATTTTGCAACTAAAAAAGTAAATATGGAAAGTACACAGGGAGTTGCATCTCAATAGGATTTAAGTGCTTACAATGAGAGGTAGGGGAATATAAATTTAAACTCACTTGGGCAGATGAGGAAATTAAGTGTTGATTTTCATATCTTTGACGGTTTTCTAGACACTGGCCTCAGGAAGAGGGGTAAGTGGTATGTGTATGCACGTCCACATATGCGGTGGGAGGAAGAGAAAAGGAGATCAGTAACACAAGCATCACAGCAGCTGTGACTTTCAAGAAAGCTTAGTCACTGCACCGTTTTTGAAAGAAAAGAAAACAACATTGAAACCTACTTTCCCAAGCAAGCTCAAAAAACTCTCAATACCACACAGAAGAAAACATCACTCTCTAGAGGGAGCTAGAATTGCAGATGAATCCTTTTACCAGTTGTATTACAGACTACTTAAGGCAGGTCCCTAGCCAGTGTACTTGCTTTAAAGGGCTCCCCAGTCAGCACAATATTTTGAGACCCTACTCAAAATATCGTAACTCTTTCAGTACACTGTATCTGCAGCCCAAAGCTCACAGCTGCAAATTCTGTTTCAAAGTAGGCATCTCTAAGCCAGCCTTCGGTCTTACTGTCATAAAATACTTATCTTCACTGCTGTAAGTTTTATTTTGAAAAAGCTTGCAAAGAATGAGGCAGAGTTTAAAAGCGGTATTGAGGTGTACTAGGTTTTCTTATAGAAACCATTTACTTGTTTACGTCCATTTGTTTCTTAAATGCATTAGAGCAGTATTTGCCAGGCTTTTCATGCCAGTAACTGAAGACAGGCAGAAAATGTTCAAGACTCTTACATAGATGATCAGAAAATTCAGATGAGAGTCATAATAAAATCATATAACATATTTGTATGCATTCAGAGGAAATGTCAGAGTACATGCACTGCAGTGGTACTATTTTGACTTAAACTGTGAAGTTCTCGGTAACTCCAAACCTCGCTCTTATTTTCTCTGTCTAAGCGTATTTTAGTAATTGTTATCACTGCTGTTGTCAACTAAATGGAGTATTAGTATCTTAGACTCTTATAAAAATGGATCATCCCCTACTTCATCTAAAAAATCCTCTGCGCTGACTTACATTGGTCCTCCAGCAGAAATCACCATTTGCTGATCTTCATCCTTAATAAATATATCCATAGCTTCAATGGCATGGCAGTTCAATTTTTAACTGCTAAAATGAATTTATAAATGACCTTTCTTCATTTGTAAATAAAATTCTTTAAGCACTATATTTGAACTTTTTTTCCAACTGAAATTCCACAATATATTTCCAGACAAATATTTTTTCAGCAATATTTACACCTCAGAGGTCTAGTGATAAAATTCTCTAATCCAATTTCAATTTTTTTCATGAAAACAACTCTGTTGAAATTCTGTATCTGTGCTATACTGATGGTTGGAACACTTGGCTGAAGACACATGAGAATCAGAGTCACTGATTTTTATCCTACATCACTTCAGATTAGGCAGAAAGGGAACTTCAGGATGTCCCACATAGCCAGTGCTCTGGCCACTAAGTTAAAGCAGGCTCAAATTTACTCTCTCTCTCGTAACTGATATGTTTTCTACACCACATCTATCGTGATCAAAAGACAAAGGCATTTTCTCAGAGAAGGACAGAATTCAAATTAAAAATAGCATTGACTAACATTAAAAAAGAAAAATGTAAAAAATGGCATGAATTGTAACAGAAAAAAAGTGCAAGGTGCTACACTAGGAAGAACAGTCACTTACATGGAAGAAGAAAAGCTTTTCTTCACCATTTCTTAAGGAAAAAAAACCAGGCAGGTAGCAGTGAGGACTGAAAGCAAAATATTGGCATCAATATCTTGTTGCAATAAAGGCAAGCAGATATTTTGACTGCTCTCCTTCAGACTTTTTCATGCTGATTTGCTTTTTCTCACTTTCACAAGATAATGCCCAAAAGTAAACACAGTTCTTCAGCTGGGTAGTACAGAAGTTTCCTTAAACACTGATGAATGTGAGGGAGGAGTAATTTCATGTCCATGAAGTAATAATCCATCACCAGTATTGCATTTAATACATTCCAGTGTATTGTTTCCTTTTATACAGTATTATGTCAGTGTTGATTCATGGCTATAGTACATAGAAGAGGTAACGAACTGAAAACAGTCATGTGAAATACAAAAAAAATGAAAAGTATCAGAAATCTGGAAAATGGGACCTATAAGTAATTCAGCACAAATTCAGGTTGTTTAATTTAAAGACATAAGACAAGAGGACATAATGACAGCTTTAAGTACTCCAAAACCTATTGCAAAAACAAATGGAACAATCAGATAAGAAAATATTTCCGAAATCTCCTCCCTGTAACATATTCCAGCTACAAGGAAACTGAAGTCCTTGAACAGATTGCTAGGAGAGATTACGGGCATCCATCGCTAAGGGATTCTGAGAGAAAACTAAACAAACATCTTCCCAAATGGTACAGGTACTAATCCTCTCACAGGGCAAAATCCCAGACAAGACAACTGCTTTCAGATCTATTTGCCTTTGATGCTAATATTTAGAATTACATGACTTCTCGCATATACCTGAATCTCTGCATGCAGGAGAAAGCATAACTGTCTGTAGAAGGACACCTGCATTGAAGAACTTGCAACAGCCTTAGGAGAGATGAAAAATAACTATTAAGACCTAAAGAAGTTTATCATTTAGGGGCCTTAACAATTGATGAGTGACATTTACAGTGAAATTTGTTAATAATCATAATTTTTATAGCACTTGATCTGAAGAAGGACGGTACCCTAAGAAGAACTGTACCTATGTTTTTCATGACCAGAAGATAATTCTAGGCTTAAGAGGCCTTGTGTGAAAACACAAACCCAGGCTTTTCAATGAACCAACATGGGACAAATGGATAAGGACAGTAAATACATAGAGATAGTGGTAACACAGCTGTGGAACGCAGAAAATTAATGATTCCAATAGCACTGTAAGCACCAAAGAAACATTTGGTAAAACTAAAAGTAGATACAAGACAGAGATTAATTATAGCTTTCTAAAATTAGTCATACAGAGCTCCCTTAAAGAATATGTTTTTTCCTGTAAATACACATGGAGTTGTCCTTTTTCTCAGCTTTAGCATACTACGGCTTTTACACCTACTTACACTGTTTCACAATTGCTGAGCTAAAAATCCTTAACCTTCATACTCTTTCCTTTAAGAAACTCTGACTATAATGATAATGGAGCCCTTAGACTATCTGGACAGGTTACAGTTCCCCAGTACTAGGGGCATGGAGGGTTCTACAAACAAGTCAGAAGAACCATCTGTAAAAATGCTGTGGAGGACAAAATGGTACAGATTTGTCCCATATCTCAGAGTAGTTCAAGACTCCTGCAGATCGGGAGAGAAAGCACTTTCACAGTGTTTTCACCATCACAGGTATGAAGGGACTTTGGGAGGTTTGAAGCCCAACCTCAAAGCAAGGCAACTACGCGATCAGCCCAGTCTGAAAGCCTCTAAAGGTTGAAGACTGCTCAACCTTGCTGGGCAACCAGCTCCGCTGCTTGACTGTCCTCATGAAGAAAAGCTTTTCCTTGTATCTGATTTCAAGTTCTGCTTGTTGTCTCCTGCCCACCCATGCACCATTGGGGAGGGTATTGCTCCATCTTCTTAATATCCTCCTTGTTGACGTGGAAAGGCTGCCTTTACATGCCTGAAGCCTTCTCCACGCTCAACAAGCCCAGCTTCCTCACCGGGCAACTAGTGGCCCCACAATGAACTTGCTCCAGGTTATCAACATTTTTTTTTTTTCCACTGGGGGAATAAAAAAATGCATGCAGTATTCTTTACACAGTCTACTGAGTAGAGAGAGGTGGATAATCCCTTCCCAGGGGGAGACTGACTCCTGTGCAGGCTCAAGTACAATTCAATGCCCACTAGAACCACCAGGGTCTCTTCACAGAGCTGCTCCCTGGACAGGCAGTCCCCAGCCTGTATCATTGCCAGGGGCTCTTCCATCCCAGGTGCAGCACTTGGCATTTGACTTTGTTGAATTTCATGAGTTTACTTCATGTATTTCTTGAATTTCCTGGCAGTCTATTTCTCTAGCCTGCCTAAGTCTTTGTAAATGGTGTACTGACTGCACCCTCCAATTTTGTGCCACCAGCAAGCTCTCTGTGACTTCCTCCAGGTCACTGACAGAGATGTTAAAGAGTATGGGGCACAGGATAGAACCCTGAAGAACACCACTTGCCACAGGATTCCAACCAGAGGACAATCCATTAACCATTACCCTCATCCTGAGCATCCAAGCTGTTTTCCACCCACCAATCCAGACTGAGGCAATAGCAATAGCGTAGGAACTAACAGGTATATTTATTTCCTTGTGTCAAGGTAATAATAAAACCAATAATAGTAATGTCAATTAAAAATTTACATTTTTTTTTGTTTACTGTGACAGATGAATGCATAACAAACTAAACCTAATCTAACTAAAAAAAGATCAGGGGAAAAAAATCATTATCATTGCTTATATTTACTACATTTACTACAGATAAAAGTGTCAGAAGATGATACAGAAATTATTTGGATGAGATCAGTGCTTTGGAACAGACACCCTTCTGCTCTAAAATACTACTGCTCACCATCACCAGTATCATGACCATCCAGTTTCCACGTAGAGAAGGATGTGGCAATGCTACTACACCCGTTATTCCCAGCAGTCCTGCTTACCCCATCTGAGAGCCAAAGGGCCAGGACTATGATGGACACATCTACAGTTGTGTCAGGGGCCACAACCCTCCATGTGCACACACACACGTAGCCCACCACCAGCTGCTTCTGCCTCCCTTCCCAACAAGGAGAACCACCCCAGCACCAACATCTCGCTGCGCTGTTGCAGCTGATAAAACTTGTGTCTGCCCCAGCCGTCCAGCCCTTCAGCTTTCATTTGGGCTTGAAGGCAGATCTTTTTAAAGTACTTTGAAGGGAAATATTTCAAATTAAAGCAAAAAACAAGTTAAATCCGAATTTCATTCCAGTTGGAAAGCAGCCGCCAATGTTAATTTTTAACAGATTATTTTCAATATTGCAAAATCAACAAAAAAAATCCCTTTTAATCTAGAATAATATACAGCCAAACTGACTTAATAGCTGCCTAACTTTTAAGATGTACTTGTAACACATGCATTTTCTTTCAGCTCCTGTTTAAAACAAGCAAACACTCAAGCCAAGATCACAAAGAATTAAGCAGAACCCCCCCCCGCACCCAGCTGCTTTGTAGACTCAGTGAATAAACAGCTATAAAGTTCTTATCCTTGTCTTACTATTTTTAAATTCTCTTGAGCATTTCAAGACTGACATTAGATTGTGCATTTTTATTAGAGCTGTAACCCCATTTCATAGTTTCTTAGTCTCCATAATCACTGTTCTCAATTAGTCAAGAAGATCATGAATTCCTGCTAAGCCATTTTAAAGAGGTGATTCCCATTCACAACAAAGCCAGTGGGATATGTCTGATGGACATCACTGATTCCATGGTAGGTCAATTAAGACTAAAGATACTGAATTACAATATACTGTAAGTTTTCAATGCAATATATGGTAAGAATCAGCATCATAAAGATGGTCAAGAACAGATATTTAACAGATATTAACATTTGAGTGTATTTTTCCAAAAAGCACACGTTGCAATATGCACCTTGGAAATTACTGCTTTCATAAAGATTGATCTTATTTCTTTTTAAATGTCTGCATTTATTAATGACAATAATATGCACTGACATTTCACTACATACAGTTGTAAAAGGTATAAGCTATTAGAAGATATTAATTACAGTGTGACAATATCACTGTCTAGCAACTCAGAACAGAGTTTTTCCTAAATATTTAAGTGGCATATAGCAACCAACAGGAAAGAATACTAACTGAAGGTTAGCAGAAGCTTGAAAAGATGCTCTCAAAATGCAAAATTTAAAAATCTATTTTATTGCTTACATCACAGCCTGTCCACCAAAAGCTCTTTTAAAAATAGCCTTAGGGGTAGATCATTGGGATTTTCTGTTAATGACATTAGCCTTGCAAGAAAAGTGATTAACAGCTGTCGCTCAATCTGTGTGATCTTAATCATTAGAAAGTAAGCGGTAATGTCTTGTTTAATTACTGCAAGCACACTGTATCATGAGCTAATTAGATATGATTGGTTATTGTCATCCTCATGCACCTCTCAAAACATCAGACACAAATATTTGAATCCTGTAACACGTTTGGAAAAATGAACTTTCAGAATATCACACTGAATAAAAATTACCTGCTAAAAAATTCTAATCAATGCTAAATAATAGGGCCACATAGTTGAATATGTTAGAATACAGACTTTATCCCAGAAAACAGCCAAGGCACAAACTACTAGAAAAATTGCCTTGTTTTAGCTTGATTTAGATAATTTCTTTAAGCAAGTTGCTTATTACTACATCTCATTTTTCAGGCAACTGGACAGTAGCACAGAATTAAATAGCCTAAGAATATTAAGATGCTCCTATGCTTATAGCAGATTCATACCAGTTAAACAAGAAAGCATAAATTTCACACTTGAAACTAAACCACTTTGCGATAGACGAAAAGACCACAAGGACATTCTCTTTGGAGATCATTTAAGACATAGCTAAGAGATTCTAAAGAAAATTAATGTGATAATTTCTATTAGTGGTACCATGTAGCTTACCCTAGTAGGACTTCAGCTGATTAATAGATGTTCCTGTTGATACATCAAAATGTAAATGAAGAACCGTGAGTGTAATTAGAAGTGCCCCACCCATTTTCTTAATCCAGACTAGCCAAGTATGGTCAATATAAAGGCATCATGTTTTTTTGTACTGGAATAACAGGTTTTAATTCATCCCACTCTTGCTATCCTCCCTCTTTACGCTAATACAGCTCCACCATGTTCATTCTTTTTCAAGCTTTTCCATTATTTTTTTTCCCTATTGTCTTAAACTGTGCTGTTCTGCCAAAACCAACTAAGCAAAGCCATATCTAACTGCTTACTTTCTGAATAAGGTGGGTGCAAATATTTATAGCTTCTTTCTAAATTTAAAGTGGCAAAATTAAATTCTATGGTTTCATCACCCTAATGTGAGTTCTGCAATGGCAAAGAAATCCATATCAACATTATAGTTAGAACTTTTCACACTGTATTGGTTTCTAGTGCTACTGCACATAGCAAGATTTAGGCAAAGGTTAGTCACAGGAATATAACAGGATTTAAAAAAGAGTTCTTACGTATTAATCTAAGTCTAGGAAAAAAAAAAAAAAAACCAACCAAAAAACAAACCACAACACACCCACCCACCCCAACTTTTACTTACATCTGTAGTTATTGTTTTTACGGCACAGGTGCTCAGATAAACCCAGTGAAAAACCTTTTAGCCATGCATTTGGCTGTTAGCTTGGAAAGAAACGAGACAGTCCCATTTCATACTTTATCCAAAGACTTAATGTCATGTTTCAGTTTAACATCTGTTAAACCATCTTCTTCTAGTCTGGGATGCAATTCTCAAATGTAATTGTGATGATCAGTAACTTTTTAATACCTTCTGTATTTAATGAACAGAACATTCCTGAAGTACATCAAACTGGATGAAACACTGGGTATGGGGGATAACTTACCAATAAGAAAACCATTTTAATAAAACACTGAAATGAATAAAGAAAAACAGAATTTAGAGGCATTATAGAGGATAAAAACATAAGCTACATAACAAGATGAAAAATAAAACTGGATTAAATTTATAAGCCTCCACAAAAAGTAGTGGAAATGGCAGAGAATGGCCAAGACAGGAGCCAGGCAGGATGACGGTAAGAAGTTACACTTCAGATGGTAATCTTATATTCAAAAGCAAAATCACAGCAGCAGCTAGACAGTCATTATTAAAGGAGAAGAAGGGTCTTATTTATAAAATGATTGCATGTCACGCCAAGAGAAAAGATGAAACAGTCTGTTCACACCTAAATTTCAAAACCAAAGTGTCCTGTAACAAGAGTACATTCCCAACAAACACTTACAGTTACACTCTGTTCTTAAGGGAGGTTCCCTAAGAATAATGTCAATAGAAAAAAATCCAAAAGGCATATGTACATATACTAATCATCTGTATACAAACTGTATGTAATAAACTTTACAAAGAATGGACTTCTTAAAAAGGATGTACAAGATTTCAACCAATTAGTTTATGAGTTTGCTGGGTCTTCTCCACAGTACTTATTGAATTTATTAAATAATCATTAGTTAGCAGTAAACCCACAGAGACTGGCTAGTCTCAGCTAAATCTCCTGCAACAAGAAAGCCTTTAAACAAGCAACTATTATATTAAACCACTGTTATATGTAAGTCACTTCCATAACATTTTTAGAGTCAAGCCCGAACTAAAAAATATTATTGAGAATCAACTATAAATAAATAGATAGATGTTCACAAAATGCAGAAGCTGGAAAAATACCTGCAGATATCAGAGATGGAAAATAAAACTCAACTCCAACCAGGAAAAAAAAAGTATTAAGTCTTACTGTTGGGGACAAAAAAAAAAAAAAAAAAAGAAATAAAAAAGAAATAACCAGATTCAAGATCTTAAACAAATATCCTTCAGAAACTGAAGTTTATAATGAAAATATCAGAAAAGAAACAGCAAATCTCGAAACAACTGAAGGTTTTCTGGAATTCTTAATAATTGAAGAAAATTGCAGGCAATGTAAGTATTGAAAACTGAATGATTTCTCTGAATTAGACTTCTTCAGATGAAGATTTCTTAAGATGAAGAATATGTATTCTAAACCACTCTTCAAAACTAATAAAACCATGTAATCAGAGGTGGCAAGTGGAGATACATGTTCATAGTTTTAAAAACAATAAATGGTCCAGGATAAATAAATGTTTGTCCAGAACTCAAAGAAGATCCTATTTTTAAAGCATACACAGTCTAGTCTCATTACCATCAAGACAAACAAGAAGATTAGTGCTGAATAAAAGCATTCTGGAACTGGTGCTAAGTCTGATTTTGGCAGTTGCATATAAACTTTACTACTCGTCTTGCTCAACTTCAAGAATTTGCTTATTGACAACCTGTGCAGGCAAGTAACTCTGATACACGGGCACTGTAACCATTTGGCTTATACCTGTGGAGGTACATTTACACATCTGCACATTCGTATCAAAGCACAACAATAAAACTGGTAGGAAACAATCAAGCAATAAACAGTAATGCTGAGTACAAAAGCATTTGAAGATAAACTGCTCGACAAAAGAGTTGGACTAGTCAAGGGTTTTGACAAAAAAAGCTACATTTTGGAGCGAAAAATTGCAGCATAATTTGCTTTTATCCATAATTGTCCCTCCAGTGTCATCTGTCCCTTGCTACTGTTAGTCACAGGGCACTGGACTGGCACAATATTGGGTTGACACCACATGGAAAACCCTCACTCCCACAGGCTGGGGGGTAAAGATGATCTGTATCATCTACCACAGACCGATGCAAAGGTCACTGAATTAGCTCTGACCAGACTCAGAGCGGCACAGTAAAGGACTGAGCAGCCACTCTGCTGGGCCTGAAAGCAAGATAGCAGGAAGAAAGCAGACAGAGGGAGAGGGATATCAGCTTTACTAAACACTAGGAAGAGACCTCCTGCACAACATAAAGCAGGAATCAGTGCTTAAGATGGAGGAGCTGAATCAGAAGTCAGCCAGTCAAGTGGCACCAGAATTTTTAACTCAAGAATTTTCAGAACTCTGAAGTTCACCTTGCTGTCAGAGAGAGGCATTCACCAGAACAGTATGAGGGACAGGGAAGCAAATTCATATTATTGAGAAAAGGTAGGGAGAAAAGGAAGGGACTGAGGGTATTTATTTTAAGTTCAGAGCATGTAAGCAAAGAACTAAAACAGCATCAATAACAGACAAAAAACTACAGTTAGATGGAGAGAAAAGGCAGATGTTTTAACTCTTCCTTTCCTGACAACATCAGCAACATCATGAAGTCATACTGGTACTGTAGCAGAACTACTGCAAGGTTATCTTTATGCTATTTCACAGCAGAAATGCCAAGGGAAATAATGTCCTCTGTGCACAAGTGCTTTGGTGATGGGACAGCATAAGTACAGAATCCTGTGTCGTGTGTATTGGAAGGATATTTATGAAAGGCCTGTGTTGGAAAAAGGTATACAACCTTAAAAACACTACCAACTCATAGTTGGGTTGATAGTGTCAATGATCTGCTTCTGCACCTAGACACCCATAAGTCTATGGGGCTGGATGGGATTCACCCAAGAGTACACAGGGAGCTGGCAGGAGAGCTCACCAAGCCTCTCTCCATCATTTATCAACAATCCTGGTCAACAGGGCAGGTACCAGATGACTGGAGGGTGGCTAATGTGACACCCATCTACAAGAAGGGTCGGAAGGAAGATCCGGGGAACTACAGGCCTGTCAGCCTGACCTCGGTACCAGGAAAGGTCATGGAGAGGATCATCTTGAGTGAGCTCTCACAGCAAGTGCAGGGCAGCCAAGGGATCAGGGACAGCCAGCATGGGTTTAGGAAAGGGAGGTCCTGCTTAACCAACCTGATCCCTTTCTGTGACCATGTGACCTGCCTTCTGGATGCGGGGAAGGCTGTGGACATTGTCTATCTGGACTTTGGTAAGGCCTTTGACACCGTCCCCCACAGCATTCTCCTGGAGAAGCTGGTGAATCA
>VXBH01003375.1:38556-57755 GCA_013400035.1 Rynchops niger
AGGAATGACTTTACTGAAAGAGTGGTCAGGCACTGGAAGAGCCTGCCCAGGGAGGTGGTTGAGTCACCATCCCTAGAGGTGTTTAAGAAACATCTAGATGTGGCACTTCAGGGCATGCTCTAGTGGCAGGGATTGTAGGTTGTTTGGTTGGACTCGATGATCTTAAAGGTCCTTTCCAACCATGAAGATTCTGTGATTCTGTGATTAACAGTTCCACATTTTCATGCAAGTATAAAAGTCAGATTTGCTGGGCAAAGGGACAAGATTGTTTGTACTCTGCGAAGTAAAGCAGGAGAGTAGACGTATGGATGTGGAAAGACAGGGGAATGGTCCTAGGCATAACACAGTATTGTTGCAGAAGAGGAGGAGAAGACTTAAAATAAGAACAGCAAAACAGAAGAGGAATTAAGAGTAATAAACAAGTGAAAAGATAAAAATGAAAGAAAAGGAGCATTGAGGAAAAAATGAAAAAGGCTATTTTAAAAAATCACATGCTTAAGAGAAAGAGTAACTGCCCATTGACACACACATCCATATTTTGCAGGAATGATCACCACAGGTTACTAGTCCATAAAAGAATTGGACATACTAACGCTGCTCTGAGGTTTTATTAAAAATCCATGTGAAAAATGGAAACAGAATTTGCAAAAGCTGTACTTAGCAGAAGTGCTATCCAAAATAATTGAAAGCACAGCTAAATACCAAGCCCATAAAACACAGCTGGTGGTAAACAGAATCCTGACTGAGGTTTCCCACTGCTTCTTCCTCTGTCAGAAGGCCCACTGGGATGACCACGAATGTGAACTGTGCCATCCCTTTCTACTACTTCCTTCCCGACACGTGCCAGCACAAAGAAGGATTAGCCGCCATAAGGATCACTGTTACAGCTGATCGTCAGTTATTTAACCCTATTTACCCCTGCCAAAACTATACTATTGACATATGTGTGATTTATATCCTTTACATACCATTATACTTTCTATTACCCCCATTCTGCACAGTAGACAAACAATGTGCTTTTCTATACAAATGTTAAAAGGTGAAACAGTGAGAATATTACAGTTTTGGCCTTTCTGTAAACGTCTGTTTCCATTTTTACTTACTGGTTTCAGACTCAACTATTCCTACAACTGAAAATTCACTGTGTTGGGGTTTTTTTTAATGCCTTTGCACATAAAGCATTGCACGGAAGGATCTTCTGGTTTGCATATATATTGAGGAACGATTGAGGGAGCTGGGGTTGTTCAGCCTGGAGAACAGGAGGCTGAGGGGAGACCTTATCACCCTCTACAACTACCTGAAAGGAGGCTGTAGAGAGATGGGGGCTGACCTCTTCCCTTGGTGACCGGTGATAGGATGAGAGGAAATGGGTTCAAGTTATGTCAGGGGAGGTTTAGATTGGATATTAGGAAACATTTTTTCACTGAAAGGGTTATTAAACATTGGAATAGGCTGCCCAGGGAGGTGGTGGATTCACCATCCCTGGAGATGTTTAAAAAAAAGGGTAGATGGGGTACTTAGGGATGTGGTTTAGAAGTGGCTTTTGTCGGGGTAGGTTAATGGTTGGACTTGATGATCTTAAAGGTCCCTTCCAACCTCATCAATTCTATGATTCTATGATTCTGTGATATAGGGATTTCTTGATTAGAAGGGGCAGTACAGGGCACCTCCCTGCTTAGGTTTTCTTCATTTCATAAACGTCAAAGGCTCACTTTAGCCTTTGTTACCCTCCTTTGATTTTTGTGATACAGGGATACGCATTTTCTGTATTCAGATGATTCATACTGATGTTAATGGGCCATTAAAAATCCTGGGAGCAATCTTAAATAATATCTCTCCTTTCCTTGTACCTGAAAATAAGGCATTGTTTTCCTCTTATAAAAGAGAAACAGCATTCTAACACAAATGCTCAAAAAAATCCTAGGGATTTAATTTTACTCCCAATGAAGTTCAAGTCAATTGAAAATTCTCAGTGAAGTCAGGCTTCCATTGTAAAAATAATTAGTTTACATTTTGTCACAAATGTTGACAGCTTTTCAAGTTGTAACATTCATAGCATAGTTATTAACATAACTATAAAAAAATCATGCAGAAGGACATCTTACAGAATTCTGCAAAGTTATTTAGATTAAATCCATCTGAACCACTTTGTCAACTGATATCAAGACTCCCCAAACTATGCTGGTTTTCATACCTCATTAACAATCCCTTCAAGTTCCTGAACAAGTACAGAGTACATTATCTCATTATAAACATATGTAACTTCATCATTTAGAAATGAAAATGATATAAAATAATCTAAATTGTATCATTTAAAATTTGACTATTTTCAAGACAAGCTCAGAATACCAAGGGCCTAATTAAATACAAAATGCTTCAGGTGAGAAGAATCAAAATATTTTCTAAAAAAAGAATGAAGAAACAATCACATAAAAAAGCAACTTTAGTAATTGTGTAAAAAAAAAAAAGTGAAAACTGCACAGAAAAATGAAAACTATACCAGACAGTACAGAAGCCTTTTAAAAAGCTGAGATATAGAATAGATTTCTACATGGAGATGTTCCAAGCAAAGTTACGAAAGAGGAACAAGGAAAAACAAAACAAACAAAAAAACCTGCTAGGCTTACTGAGTTATCTACTTTAAGATATGCAGAAAATCCATGTTAGTAGCCCACTTCATTGCTTGTTTTCTTGATTGTGCTACTTTTTTGAGCATGATCAATGAATAGAACAAATGCAATGTGGATTTTTTTTCTGAAATCTGATTGTTAGAAGCATGCAAATGCTAATCACATTCATTTTTCTGCTCTTACAAGTGGGGCTTTTCTTGGTTTGTTTGTTTGAGACTGTAAACTTAAATAAAATAAAAAAAGCCTTACTGGAAAACATTAGGGCAGAAACACATATGGGTTAAGGTTGGAAGGGGCTTCTGGAGATCTAGTCTAACGCCCTGCTCAAATCATGGTCAACTACAGCAGGTTGCTCATGATCGTGTGCAGTCAGGTTTTGAGTACTTCCAAGGACTGAGACTCCACCACCTATCTGTGACCTGTTTCAGTGTTTGGCCACCCTCACTGTAGAAAAAAGTGCCTCTTTCAATGGGCAGTACTGAGAAGAGTCTGGCTCATTCTTCATTGCTCCCTGCCAGTCAGGTATTTATACACATTGGTAAGACTCCCCTGAGCCTTCTCTTCTTCAGACTGAACAGTCACATTTCCCTCCACCTCTCCTCATATGTCAGATGCTACAGTTCCTTAATCTCTGTGGCCCTTTGCTGGATTTATTCCAGCGTGTCCATATCTCTCTTGTAACACGGAGCCCAGAACTGGACACAGCACTCCAGATGCTGCCTCGATGCCATGCTGAGCAGAGAGGGAAGGATCACCTCCCACAACCTGCCAGCCATGCTCTGCCTAATCCAGCTCAGCCTCCTTAGCCACAAGGCTGTATTGCTGGCTCACGTTCAACTTGGTGTCCACAAGGACCCCCCCAGGTACTTTTCAGTTAAGTTGCTTTACAATCAGTGAACCTCCAGCCTCTATTGGTGCCTGGAGTTATTCCCCCCCGAGTGTAGGACTTTGCATTTCCCTTCACGTCAGCCCAAGTCTCCAGCCAGCGTAGGTCCATCTGAAAGGCAGCACAGTCATCTGGTGTTATCAGCCACTCCTCCCAGTTTTGTATCATCTGCAAACTTGCTGACGGTTTTCTCTGTCCCACCGTCCAGGACATTAACAAACATGGTAAACAGTACTGGACCCATTATTGATTCCCTCAGTACACCACTAGGGCCCACTAGTGACCAGTCTCAAGCTGGACTTCATGCCACTGATCGCAACTCTTTTGAGCCTGGCCATTCAGACAGTTTTCGATCCACCACTCCATTCATCTAGTCCATACGTCATCAATTTGTCTTTGAGGATATGATGGGAGACAGTGTAAAAAGCTGTGCTATAATCAAGACAAACAACATCCACTCCTAACCTCCCATCCACCAAGCCAATGACCTCATTATGGAAGGCTATGAGGTTGGTCAAGCAGAATTTCCCTTCATAAATCAATGCTGAGTACTCCAGATCACCTTCTTGTCCAACGTATGTTTGGAAATGGATTCCAGGCAAATTTGCTCTATCACGTTTCCAAGGATCATGCAAGGATCCAAGTTTACTGCCCTGCTTGAAGACAGGCTTTCCTCTAGTCTGCAAGAACCTCTCCCAATTGCCATGACCTTTCAAAAATTAGAGAGTCCTTGCAATAACATCAGCCAGCTCCCTCATCACTTGTGAATATATCCCATGAGGTCTCATGTACCTGTGTACGTCCCATTTAAGTGTTCCATAACTTGATCATCCTTCACTGAGGAAAAAAAATCTTCCTTGCTCCAGATTTTCCCACTTTTATTGGGCACCTGGGATTGCAAAAGCATTAAAGATCATTAAAGGTGAAAAAGCCATTGAGTACCTTGGTCTTTTCCATGTCCTACATCAGATTCTTCGTCCCATTCAGCAGCATCCTTTTACTGATGGTGTACCTGTAGAAGAATCCTTTCTTGTTGCTTTTCAGGCCTCATCAGATTCAGCTGCAGGTGGGCTTTGGCTTTCATAAGCCAATCCCTACATGACCATACAGTGTCTCTACATTCCTCCCAGGTCATTTGTTCCTGCTTCCACCTCTCGTATGCTTCCTTTTTGTATTTGAGTTCAGTGAGAAGCTCATTGTTCATCTATGCAGGCCTCCTGCTGCCTTTGCTTGTCAAGAGAGACTATCCTTCAGCTTGGAGGAGGTGATCCTTGAAAGTCAATGAGGGGTCTCTCCTGGACCCCTCTTCTGTCCAGAACTGTATGTATTCCATGGCATTCTTTTAAGCTGATCCCTGAACAGGACAAAGTCTGCTTGCCAGAACCCTGAAGTTGGGATCCTGCTTTCTGCCGCCTTCTCTCCTCTGAGGATCTTGAAATATTATAATCTTGTGGTTAAGACAAAATAAAGTGAATGAGAGTATCATCATCAGATATGGAGATACTACAGATGTTTCTTAAAACTATCTTACATGTAAATGCCGATTATCATTTGGGAACAGGCAATTGACAAAGAATTGACAGGAGCTCTTGCATTTGGAAGAACTATGATCTAACATTTTTAAATTTAAATTTGAACTTACAGTTATTTGTATTATTCATTGCTATGGCTGAAAAGGTAAATCAAGTGAAATGATGCAACTGAATTAAATCCAAAACAATCTATTAAATTGAAACAGCCACATGAAAGGCTTTAAAATATATTTATTCTCTTAGAAGCTTACTGGTCTAGTTCAAAGAATAGTCTACAACATAATAGGGGTACAGAAATCATGCAGTATAGTATATGGGCAGTAAGGTGGTTAATAAAGTATGGTGTTCTAATGCATACTCCCACTTAATGCATACTCCCATTC
The DNA here is from genome assembly GCA_013400035.1 of Rynchops niger. NCBI lineage: Eukaryota > Metazoa > Chordata > Aves > Charadriiformes > Laridae > Rynchops > Rynchops niger. Next base: position 43,988 of record VXBH01003375.1, read on the forward strand.
CAGAGGAAAACCCTTCCCCAAAAGGCTGTCTGTGAAAATGGTGCCTTCCACACTGGTCAAAATCTAAGGATGTTGAGGGGATGACTCTTCCTACATAGGAAGAAGTCAGTCACATAAAGTCAAACTGGGAAAATGCTAAAACTGTGGATGCAAATATATGACTCGAGAGATCATCTTATATCATTCATATTATTATGGAAGAGAAACTAGACCTACTGAATTCCTCGCTACAAAAAAAGGAAAGACACGCCTGCATAGAATTAATTCCTTTCTCTGCTGAAGCCTCAAAGCAGTTCCTAACACGTTTGGTTACACTATAATTTTGAAATACCAATATCTACAAAGGCCAAATAAGCACCGTTGCCATTCTCCTTCAGGGAATAAGCAATGAATGTATTGATATAAGTAGTCCTACTGTTTCAAGAAAAAGAGAATATCACATTTCCAATATATGCATATGCATATATATACACACACCCACACGTGTGTATCTACTTTTTTTCCCCACAAAACTATACACATATATGGGGTATACCAAGGGTGAAGCACCTAAGCTTTATATGATCTTGTTAGGTGTTGTGATTTGAGATGGACTGGCCACTGAAACAAACTACAGATGCTCTCACCAACCTCTCTCTCTACAAGGAGAGGAGGGAGAGGGAGAAAGAGACTTCTGAGTTTAGGAAAATAACTAAACTACTTTAATGAAAATATTAATAATAAAAAATAAAACAATGAAATATATACAAAATATAAAAGAAACCCAAACAGTATCAAGCTCTCAGGATGACAACCATGTCACCAGCAGGCACTAGGGAAAGTCCCAGTCTGGACTCAGCAATGGAAAGGAACTGGATTCTGGATCTGGAGTCAGTAATGCACAGATCGGGATCAAAGGCAGACAAAGAGAGAGAGTCCTCCTTGAACCCAGCCAAGAAAGAGACCTGACCCTTTGATNCTCTACAAGGAGAGGAGGGAGAGGGAGAAAGAGACTTCTGAGTTTAGGAAAATAACTAAACTACTTTAATGAAAATATTAATAATAAAAAATAAAACAATGAAATATATACAAAATATAAAAGAAACCCAAACAGTATCAAGCTCTCAGGATGACAACCATGTCACCAGCAGGCACTAGGGAAAGTCCCAGTCTGGACTCAGCAATGGAAAGGAACTGGATTCTGGATCTGGAGTCAGTAATGCACAGATCGGGATCAAAGGCAGACAAAGAGAGAGAGTCCTCCTTGAACCCAGCCAAGAAAGAGACCTGACCCTTTGATCCCTCAGCTTTTATACTGGGCATGAAGCAGATGCGATGGAATACCCTGCTGGTCAGTTTTGTGTCACGTGTCCTGTCCGCCCCTCCCCACAGGTATGACCCCCTCTACACTCTTTTGCTTCCGACCCTCTGATGGGGCAAACAAAGTGAGCTGACCTTGGTTGTTATAGCAATAAGTATAGGCAAAAGCCTCTCTGCATACCATTCCTTGGTATAAATTATAAATAATCCTGTCTCATCACTCTGGGAAGAGACTACAGTCTTAAAAATACGCTGTTAATTTCTGAGAGTTCAGTTAGTTAGAAAAGGCTTAGCTAAAAAGTAAAATTACTGAACAGAAAATTGGTTCTGTTTTACCTCAAACCAGGACATGAGGATAGTGAAAAAAAAGATTACCTCTTAAAAGATGATGAGTTGCACAGACCAACTTACCCTGATGAAATTTTTAGCCACTGACAGCGCTATACTGCTATGACTAGACTAGGTCAGTCACTTCAGCTCTTCATACAGGGACCTTTGTCTAACTGCCTGTGTTTGAAATCCTGCAGACTTTTGTGGATTTTTTTTTTTAAGTGTTATGTTTCAATCTCTATGTTCTTACATGAAGGCAATGCATGCATTAGAGAAATTTTTAAAACTATTTTGAAATTACTAAAAAATATACAAAATATGGTATCACTGTAAATGTTTTTTTTTTTTTCAATTTTATTTCTAAAAGCCACTTCTAAGTTCATAAATTGCCTGGCAGACTGTAAGTGAAAAGCAGGTTTTCCTCCAAGTTATACTACTGTAAAATTGTGCAGAATTCTTGCCTTCTTCCAAGGGTCATAAAATTGGCTCCCATCATACCAAAGATAATGGATATGATGGAAAATTGGCCCTTTCTGAAATGGCTCAATCCATGCTCCTATAAGCTGAAGGATAAACCAAATGGCAAAAAAGGAGGCTAAAGTATCTTTTTTTTACACTAAGTAATAGTTAGGACTGTCAGGTAAATTGAAGGATAGAGCAGCTGAGAAGAAGTTATTACTCAATTAAGTGTAGACTGGTCCCAACAGTCAAATCCTGGAAGATGCTGGTAGAGCATTGGTTTGTGCTAAGCAGCCTAACTCCTACTGACCATTCCCCTACTTCATCAGCAGGAAGAGAACACTCTAGACAACACACAGATTTTTCATACAAAATATGCAATTAAGTAAGTGAATAAAAGAGTACTTTTGCAAGTCAGATAATAGAAACCCATTCAAGTTAACTTAGGGTAAAATTCTGAAATAAACCTGCAAATAACATGGAGGAGACTCAGACTGCCTAGTTGCTCTAGCAAAAAACTGGTAAGCCCATTCTCAGTTTTTCAACCAAGTGTCTCTACATAACGAGCACAGAACATATGGAAACAAGCCCTGTGGCATAAGGGTATTCTCTCACCCATTAAAAATCAGGTTTTGGAAACTCTGGCTCGAGGGAGAACTTAGAACAGCTTATTTACTGTTAGGCAGCAGCTTTAAAAGAGCTGACAGATAAAATTGCAGGCTACAAGGAGGCACCAAAATCGCATTCAAATTGTCAGTGGCATCTACTTGATGAACTATTTGCCCATCTGACAGACATTTATTTACCTTTTTTTTTTTAAAAAAAAGGGCTTTCAGCATAAATGAGTATTTTAATAAAGGTGTGAACTGTGATAAGAGTTAGAAATTATTAAAAGATCAAGGAACATTTTCCTAAGTATATATCTTATAAAATGCAGTTCTTAGTTAAATAAGACTATTGAATTGCAGTTACAAGATTAATTTTTCATTTTCCATTATATAAGTTCAATATCTTAGGACTGGAACAGTTAATGGTTTGTGAACACTTTCAGTGCCTTTTGCCCTCTAAAGCAGTATGAAAAAATCTTTTAACATTATAAAGGTAGGGAAAGGGACTACTATTCACCCTGCTAAGTGAATATACTGATTGTACATTGTATGCAGTAACTGGAATCTTAATTATGCGCCAAAAGTCCTTGTTCTGTCTGTATAGAAGGTACTAATATAACACAGCCCAAATTCATCACATCACATTCCAGGTACTTTGGTGAAATCCCTAAGATAAGAATACATTACACTAACCTCCCTGAGATTTCAGCAAACAAAGACAGGGATCTCCAAAGGAATCAGAATTAACCATCCTCTAAAGGTGGCTCTCATTCAGCTAAAAAGAGATCCCAAGCCAACAACCCAACTGAGAAAAGCTGTGATAGAAATTTTGGGTAAACACTTCCCAAACGTTAAAGAGTTGAGCTTTAGGGAGGTTCTTTATTTAAATGAGTCCACTCAAAAATAAAACTTCAAAAAGTATTATTTGAAAATATACAGTTGTGAGGAAAACTGATGTATATATGTATACGTATACATGTATATGATGTATATACAGATGTGAGGAGAACTGAGGCATTATGATCTGATGATAGGCAAAGGCCAGTCTCATTATCAAAAGGGGGCTTCAGGGCTGGATGCAGTACTCCAGGTGGGGTCTCACGAGAACAAAGTAGAGAAGCAGAATCACCTCACTCGACTTGCTAGGCACACTTCAAAAAAAAAAAAAGTGTTCTGTGTTTTACACGGTACAAAAAGGCACGAACAGCAAAGAACAGAAGAAAGAAGAAAGCAATGACGTCTCACAGCCTATTCATAAGTCAGAGGCCTCCTTAGCTCAACCACTTTGTGTCCTTCTCTCATAGCATCCTTTTAACTTGGGTTTGTCACAGCTCAACAGTCCTAATTGTGAAGATCAGGTAAAGAAGACAACAAATGGTTTTCATTTTCTTCAGAAACATTTAAGTCCCGCTTACTGCCTAGGGGAATCTTCCTAGGGTAGATGACGAGCAGCGAACCCTGGTTTAACTCCAATTACACCAATACAACTATCATAGTTCTAGCAGCAGCACATTTTCTCCAAGCACATGTGTTCAGTGATAACCCTCTCATCATCCAGAAAAATATCCCTGAAAAACTTTAGCTGGAGGCAGTGAAATACAAGTGAAACTTGAAGACTCAGTATTGTCCCAAGTGTGACATCCATGCCACCACCAGCATCATAAATGTAGAGTCCTAACATATACAAAACCCCAATGTTTAAAAATATGAGAATTAGTAAATAGACCATAAATCTTCAGTAAGTTGCATAGACACATAAATAGCTACTGGCTACCGTAAATGTAGCTTGCATTTTTAGCTATAAAGGCTTACTACAGTTAAAGTGCAGGTGTTCCAAAGAGTGTCTCAAAAACTAACTATGAATTAAAACATTATATAATTCTAATTTTGATACTAAGTTTTCTTATGCAACTTCCCAGCTTAAAGGTATCTAAAGACCTAAGAGTGATGGAGTCAGACACTATATACTGTCCTAAATAAAAATGGGCATTCCTCTAAAGATCAATTATCTGTTAAATTAATTTTTTTTCAGTTTGTACTCAGAAAAGCAGCAAGTTTCCACCTTGACAATCTCAAAAAAACATATTCTCTCCTGCTTTTCCTAACATCTCTCTACCAAAGCCTTTCTTTCATTTAAAAGAAGGTGTCTGCAGAGTTACCTACACCGGCTCCAATGTAATTTGCCTCTGTTTTGTTTACTTTTGTTTTTTTAAGTTATCACAAAATGTCACTGTCCTTATTGCGTATGGTGGGTTTCCTTTTTTGGCTGACTTCTTTCCACAGTCTGTAAAGGCAAAGTTGTTTAAGAAGGGATACAGTTATTTGCCTTTCAACATGCCAGTATTTCTGACTCAGTCCTCTTCATGTTAAATTAGAATCATAGAAGCATAGAATCGCTGAGGTTGAAAGGGACCTTTAAGATCATCAAGCCCAACCATTAACCTACCCCGACAAAAGCCACTTCTAAACCATGTCCCTAAGTACCCCATCTACCCTTTTCTTAAACACCTCCAGGGATGGTGAATCCACCACCTCCCTGGGCAGCCTATTCCAATGTTTAATAACCCTTTCAGTGAAAAAATGTTTCCTAATATCCAATCTAAACCTCCCCTGACATAACTTGAACCCATTTCCTCTCGTCCTATCACCTGTCACCAGGGAGAAGAGGTCAGCCCCCATCCCTCTACAACCTCCTTTCAGGTAGTTGTAGAGGGTGATAAGGTTCTCCCCTCAGCCTCCTCTTCTCCAGGCTAAACATGCCCAGCTCCCTCAGTCGTTCCTCCTAAGGTTTGTCCTCCAGACCCCTCACCAGCTTTGTAGCCCTCCTCTGGACACGCTCCAACACCTCAATGTCCTTCTTGTAGTGAGGGGCCCAAAACTGAACACAGTACTCGAGGTGGGGCCTCACCAGTGCCGAGTACAGGGGGATGATCACTTCCCTAGTCCGGCTCACCACGCTGTTCCTGATACAGGCCAGGATGCTGTTGGCCTTCTTGGCCACCTGGGCACACTGCTGGCTCATATTCAGCCGGCTGTCCACCAACACCCCCAGGTCCTTTTCTGCCGGGCAGCTTTCGAGCCACTCCGCCCCAATCCTGTAGCGCTGCATGGGGTTGTTGTGACCCAAGTGCAGGACCCGGCACTTGGCCTTGTTGAACCTCATACCATTGGTCTCAGCCCATTGGTCCAGCCTGTCCAGATCCCTCTGCAGAGCCAACCTACCCTCAAGCAGATCAACACGCCCGCCTAGTTTAGTGTCATCTGCAAACTTACTGAGGGTGCATTCGATCCCCTCATCCAGATCATTGATAAAGATATTAAAGAGAACCGGCCCCAGCACCGAGCCCTGGGGGACACCACTTGTGACCGGACACCAACTGGATTTAACTCCATTTACCACCACTCTCTGGGCACGGCCATCCAGCCAGTTTTTTACCCAGCGAAGAGTACACCTGTCCAGGCCATGAGCAGCCAGTTTCTCCAGGAGAATGCTGTGGGAAACGGTGTCAAAAGCCTTGCAAAAATCCAGGTAGATGACATCCACAGCTTTTCCCTCATCCACTAAGCGGGTCACCTTATCATAGAAGGAGATCAGGTTTGACAGGCATGACCTGCCCTTCACAAACCCATGCTGACTGGGCCTGATCACCCTGTTTTCCTGCAAGTGCTGTGTAATGGCACTGAGGATGATCTGTTCCATGACCTTCCCAGGCACCGAGGTCAGACTGACTGGCCTGTAGTTCCCCGGATCCTCCTTCCGGCCCTTCTTGTGGATGGGTGTCACATTTGCCAACCTCCAGGCAGCTGGGACCTCCCCGGTTGTCCAGGACTGCTCATAAATGATGCAAAGTGGCCTGGTGAGCACTTCCACTAGCTCCTTCAGTACCCTTGGGTGGATCCCATCCGGCCCCATAGACTTGTGCACCTCCAGGTGCTGAAGCAGGTCCCTCACCATTTCCCTTTGGATAACAGGAGCCTCATTCTGCTCCCCATCCCTGCCTTCTAGCTCAGGGGTCTGGATACTCAGGGAACAACTGGTCCTACTGCTGAAGACTGAGGCAAAGACGGCATTAAGTACCTCAGCCTTTTCCTCATCCTTGGTCACTATGTTGCCGGCCCCGTCTACCAGAGGACAGAGATTAGCCTTAGTCCTCTTTTTATTGCTAATATATTTATAGAAACTTTTTTTGTTGACCTTGACAATAGAAACCAGGTTTAGTTCTAGCTGGGCTTTGGCTCTCCTGATTTTTTCCCTACTATATTATCTGTTAAATTAGATATAATTCATATTTCAGAAGTAAAAGAAGTGCATATTTTTTTTTAATTGGGACATGATTTTTGGGAATTGTGTCTTGTTTACACCTGAAAAGCATCCCAAATTATTACGTAGGCAGAAATAAAGGTATGAGCTTTCTTCTAAATATTCAAATTTGTCATGCATGAATTCAGAAAAAAGGTCTTCCTATTATAGTTTGTGTTATTCATATAATTGGCACTGAATTCCAAAACAGTGTATTCCAAATTAGAATTACAAATTAGAATATAACAGACATATTCCTAATTTTTTTTTTTTTTTCCCCTCCACTGTAATGCTGAGATTCTGGCATCATTCTCTCTGCAGTACTCATACTGCCTCAAGATGGATATTTTTTTAAAGGCTTTATTTGTTTCTTCCAGGGAAAGCAATATCTTTTTGTGTACTTGTTTGATATCTTTCTATAGCCTTGTTTTCATACATGTTGAGATAGGAAGTAGTTTGGCAAGGAAAAAAAAAAGGCAAAAAGAGAAAAGAGAACATCATCCCTACTGAAACAACAACATAGCCTGCAACCAGGGGAGACTCACTTCTTCACAGACAAGGAACTGACCGAATTCTTTTTGGAAGATACTGATGACACAGCAATGGAGTCTCCATTCTAAGAAAGTGTAACCCTCAAGTTGGCAACACAGCCACAGGGAAGCACAGATCATATCCACGTGGAATCAGTAAGTTTAAGCTGATTCTTTTAAAAGATGCTCGTGTGAGCGGAAAAAATAAGAACATAATAAGCAACATATATATAGAGACATAAATTGTGTTCTTTTAGACAACGTGATTTTCAATGTGAATTTCATTAGTGCCAAAAATCCTTCTTACATCTGAGACTGGAAAGAATACAGGTTTAGAACACTGAAAAAAATTCTGTGCTCTGCAGCCTGTTCTCAGACTTCAAAAAGGTCATGGAATACCAGCAGTAGGATTCAGCCCTTTACATTTATGTTAGTTTCACATTTTCTGTTCTAGGCTAACACTGCTTTCCGAAGTGAGACATGAAGAAAAGCATTTGATGAAATGGGCAGACAGGTTACTTAGCTTAATGACTTCTCAGACACATTATTATGCATAACACCTCATTCCTACCTGGTAGGATGGCCAACAGTAACTGAGAAACATGTAACACTAGCATCTGCAAGCACCCAGCCAAAATTCATGAAAATGAAGTTAACAGATCTCCACTGTTTTCATTAATCACCTATTCCATTTTTTTCCGTCTGGTTCCACTTTGCTAGTTAAATTGCAGTAGTGTCTATAGCAGAAACCAATAGCACTAAAGAACTGATTACGAATATTACTCTCTGAGAACTACCTCTTGTTGGTATAATAAAATTTAATTATTCATTATTTAATATTAATCTTTCTAACATAAGAAATGTATCGCTATATATACAGTGAACACTTCCTCCCCATTTGCTATAGCTGAAAGTCTCTACACACAGCAAAAATTTCATCAAGCCAATTTTTTCTAAAACGCCCTCGGTCACCAACAGATAATTTAAGTATTTAAAATTATTCCAAAAATTAATTACCCAGAAATTATTTTATTACTAAAAGGCACTACACATTATTCAATTCTTAAAACATCAGTATCCTATGTCAAAATATGGTGGAATGGCCAGATTATTTACCGGGGAAAAAAGAAACAAGTTGTGAGTCATTCTTGTACACAATACAAATGGGACATCAGTTTGTTTAATTTATTTTCACAGTGTTACAATAATACAATACTAAAAAAAATCATCATCATGTAAACGTTATTAAAACTGCCTTACATCAGTGACTGCTGCCTATCTAAGTGCCTCTGTGCCTTCAGAATCACCTACTGTTGATAGTACAGATTTCATGAGGTATGTAACAGTGGTTAAAGGACCAGGGGATATAACCTAAGACACTATAACTTCTATATCAAACAAGGAATAGATAACATGGATAGAAATGTAGAAAATACAATTAAAATTAAGGGTAGTTTCTAACATTTCAGTATACCTTTCATTTTGGTTTCCACTTTGAGCGACGTGCAGAGAATTTGAATTACACTCCAACATACAATTTCCACATTTAGTCCCACTTTCCGCCAACACCACCAGAACTACTTTTAGACTGTATGTAGGTAGCCAACAAGTTAGATAGTAGCCCCAAGCTAAAGATTTAATTGTTCACACACTGCAAATTTTTCTGGCAAAGCAGGGAAGACAGGATAGACTCTGCACCTAAATGCACAAACTGAAACACACAGTTTTAGAATGGGGAGGAAAAAGCCACCTCAGATCACCTACATGCTCCATTCTCAGTCCCTATATACCCACTTCCACACAGTGTAAAGCACATCATTGTAATTGTACAGGGATAATTGATACCCCTGTAATGGTGCTTCATTCCTACAACAAAACTTTAGAAATCTTCATCAGGCACTGAACCAAAGCTCAGATCTGATGTGCAAAAAGAATATGAAGACACATGCTGCCTGGATAGCTGAATTTTGCACAGCAGTCTCATGGATTTATTTCAGTAGTTAAATTACAACTTAACAGTAGGTTACTGGGGTGAGTCAGACTGGAGGTCAGATTGAGTATGTGTTGACAAATGTATTTTAAATTATATTAGGGTATTGGTTTAAAAACAAACTGAGCATTATATATTTTATGTAATACTAACCTTAGTAAGGTCAGGTTTTGCAGTCAAGTAGAAAACTTTCCGTACTTAAAAGTAGGCAAATTTGTCAAATCACAGTAGTTAATTCAGTTCTTATGTGGATACATAATGGCTAAAATGCAGAGCCATCACTGTCCTAAAAACACAACAATTCAAGTGTAGTTGAATTGAATGGGAAAATACTACATGAAGTATGGCCAACTTCTGCATTGAAAAATTAAGCCAAACAGGTGATTTGTCAGTGACTCATAACTTGGCCAAGAAAACTCAGCAAACCACTTCAGTAAACACCCAGGATTTACCAAGAGTATTGCTGAAGTCCAGTCCTACTACTGGAATCAACAGGTTACTGCAGGCCACTGCGGGCCACCTCTGCCTGACTGGGGGTGCCACTGCGGGATCTCAGGGGGACTTTTGTATCGGGACAAGCCCCAGCATACTGTGGGGGGTGGCAGGGGACGTGCAGAGCTGGAGCACCCACACTTCCAGCCAGTTAACTGTGCATCAGTTAATTATGTATCATTAATAAACAAACTGCTTCATTCTTGGTTTGATTTAAACAATACAAATAAGTGTTTTTTTCCTGAAATGCCTCTCAGCTCAGTCTCTGCCAGCTCCTTGTCCCTATACTCAGACATACTGATCCTGAAAGGATAAGGAGAGCCAAAAAGGAGCAGACCTTGTTGCTTTGCTCAACCACTCAGGAGGAAACTAGGCTTATGAAAGAACAAGATTTATATTAGAGAATATACCCTCTAAAATTACATAAGCAAGTTAATTTACAGTAAACTTCAGGGCATTTAGAGCTCCTGTTCTGCAACTTTGCACTCCACTTGATGGATTGTTCATTAAGCTGAAGTCTAACAGCAAGAAAAATAGATGAATGGGAGAGGAGAAAGATGCTGGAAGCACCAATAGCAAAATGTGAATAGATGGTAGATCATCACACTAACAAGGGCAGAGGCAAGAGGTCAAGAGACTGAAAGAGTGAAAAGAAACCAAGTTAAGGAATAAAGTAAGATTAAAGGCTATTTTGTCCAACTAGATAATAATATGTATATTTAAAAAACTAACAAATAAGAAAAATCCTAGAAAACAGCAGTGTCAGACAATATGAATTATAAAAATCTTATAAATAAAACCATAATGAATATAGGCTTTTTAAATTTCAACAATAGCTATCAGATAGCACTATTGCAAAACTCATGAAACCTCAAGGCCATTGATTTTAATTATTAACAAAGCAATGAATAGCAGGAAAATACCAAATGACTAAGAAAAGCACAGTGTTACCCTTAGATAAGCAACTCGAATACCCTGGATAACTACAAACTGATTACCAGAATATTATATGCAAGAAAAAAAATCATCATAATCTGATATTAACACATTGGGGAAAAAAAAAAGTCAGTCACCAAAGTTAAAGGAAAACAGACTTCTCAGAAAAAACTTTATTTCTTAGAGAAATTCAGAAGTTAGCTTTATAAAGGTAAGTGCATAATGGGATCTACTTACGCTATCGATGGTGACGCGCTTAAAACTCTGCAGTGGACTGGTGACACAAGTGGCTCCCTCAACAGAAAAGCTGCTGTTACTTGGTTTTAAACAGATTTCCATCCAATATAAACAGCCCTTCTTTTCATGTCCCCACTTTACACTGCTCTCCCTTCCCACTATCCCCCAGTTCTCCTTGGGTCACCCTCCTTACTCTGGGCTGGGCAAATGGCTGGACATGAGTATATGCACCAGGGTGTCCACGAGAATAAGTGCCACCGAGCCAGACCATCAGGCATAAGAGTGATGTAAAGGTACTTTACCTCCCCTAGTAAAGGCACTAATTTAGCTTCCTTTAAAAAGTTACATTTTTGACATATTCTGTATTTGTCTGAAATTGACTGTTAAACAGTCATGGAGGGAAACCAAAGGAAAGGCAGGAGGCAGATTAAGGGACAATTAGAACAATGGACTGAAAATTGCCAAGTTCACATACACCTTATATTTATGTTAAAAATAAAAGCTACCAAAATAGCTTGTAAGAAACAAACCATAATTCATTAAATGATTGATAAATAAAAAACTTCACTGGGGAATGATAACTGAATACTGTAATTTTTAATAAGTTTTGACAATATATGAAGTTATATAACAAAAAAATCATAGAATCGTCTAGGTTGGAAAAGACCTTTCAGATCACCGAGTCCAAACATCAACCTAATACTGAAAAAAAAATCACTAAGCCATGTCCCTCAGCACCACATCTACTCGTCTTTTAAATAGCTTCAGGGATGGTGACTCAAACACTTCCCTGGGCAGACAGTTCCAATGTTTGATAATCCATTCAGTGAGGAAATTTTTCCTAATATCCAGTCTAAACCTCCCCTGGCACAACTTGAGGCCATTTCCTCTTATCCTATATCTTGTTACATGGGGGAAGAGACCGACCCCCTTTCCCTACAGCCTCCTTTCAGGTAGTTGTAGAGAGCAATAAGGTCTCCCCTCAGCCTCCTTTTCTCCAGGCTAAACTATTCCAGTTCCCTCAGCTGCTCCTCATAAGACTTGTTTTCCAGAGCCCTCAACCAGCTTTGTTGCCCTTCTCTGGACTCACTTCACTCCAGAATCAAAATGTTTCTCCTGTAGTGAGGGGCCCAAAATTGGACACAGTATTCCAGGTGGAGCCTCACGTGTGCAGTGTACAGGGGGAGAGTTACTTCCCCAGTCCTACTCACCACCCTGTTCCTGATCCAGGCCAGGATGCTGTTGGCCGCCTTGGCCACCTGGGCGCACCGCTGGCTCGTATTCAGCTGTCTGTCGACCAACACCCACAGGTCCTTTTTCACCAGGCAGCCCTTCCCCAAGCCTGTATTGCTGCATGGGTGTGTTATGACCCAAGCACAGGACCCGTAATCCATATATTGCACAATCGAGAAGCTGCTGTAGGAAGACGCAAGCTGTAATGGCTACACAACTCAACATTACCATCCAATGCAACACACCTTAAAGAAACCTTTAATGTCAGGTGACTCAGATAACTACAAGTATCTCTGCATAGCACCTGTAAAGACTGAAACACTCCATGAATTTTTGGTGCTACATCTTAAAAAAATTAAAAACTAGAAAAACCAGGAAAAAAATCTATAAAAATTACATTCCTTCAAAAACTCAAGAATGAAAAAAACATGAGACAATCAAAACAAGGTTAGAGATCTTGACTATTTTGCATAAGTATCTTTAAAGGTGAGAGGAATAGCAAGACCAGTGTCTGGCATTTAAAAGTAAGTTAAAAGAATGTTTGACAGTACCATAACTAAAATGTGCAGATTTTTCTCCCAGGCTTTGTCTTGTACTCAACCACAAAACAAGTACTGAGTTTGATGCAGAGGTAAGTGGGTAAAGTTAAATGCTATGATATATGTGAAATCAGAATTAGAGACTGACTGTCCTTTGCACATAAATCCTATGATATCTACACCTTCCAGCAATCTCAAAATTAGCTGGTGTCCTGTGTTAATTTTCTACTAGTAGTTTCAATACTGAAAAAAAAAAAACAATCACTAAGCACTATTTCATAATTATCTCTTTCCTTATAGTTCTTATTATATCTCTTTCCTTATAATTCTCATCATTTATACTGGAGAGAAGAGTAAGGAAGATATTTAAGTAAGTTTCAATACCAAAATTCCATTCAGAATTGCACTTATGATAAAAAGAGGACTGTTATTTCTATATTTAACAACATAGTAAAGTCAACATGACTTATTTTTTTTTAATACTATTATCTATAACATACTATTTTTAGTACACTACTGAAGTTGTGATTCAGACAGATACTGTGATACAGTGGCTATATAGATTTTTCATGGGAGCACATGAACTACACCACTATAATGTACTGTTGGTCCAGATTTACAGCGGCTCCTTGTAAGCAGAATTTAATACAACTATTTCACTTTGATGCCACAATGTTTTTCTAACATCCTTAAGTCACTACAATGTCTTTTTTTTAATTTTTAAGCCATTCTGTCTCAAGTGTAACTCATTCTTTCAACTTCACTTTCTACATACAAAGCATTTTGCTGATTTCACGGAATCACGTAATCTTTAG
>VXBH01003376.1:0-23782 GCA_013400035.1 Rynchops niger
TTTGTGGTGATGTCATACTCCTATAATATACCAATGGCTGCACAGGAGCCTACTTCCCATGGAAGACACAAACTCATACCCTGGGAAAAGTAATAACATGAAAAAAGTGTGATATTCCTTTCTAATGCTTTCCCAGCTCCAATTATTTTTGACATTATAAAATGAAAGTGAGCATTTACCACCTCTTAGGTCATAATCAGGGCATTCACTCCTGTGGCTATAGATCTCTTTAAGAAAAACTACATAATTTTTGAAAGTGTGTCTTAACAGAAATAAGCCATTGAGACACTTGAAAAAAAAAAACCCAAGGGCTCACTGGGCCCCTCTTTGCTATTCCGATGTGTACCTTTCCGTGCTGTAATGCAAAATGATTGAAGAATGGAAGCAAGCAGTAATTATTCCTCTCATTAACTGAGTAGCATGAGGTACATTAATAATTACTGATCCATTTCATATTTTACTTACAGCAAGTAAATTATGAGAAAGGCAAATTACTAGAATGCCTCCTCTATAATCAAGAAGAATATTATTTGTTGACAGTGTTTATTATTATCAAAACCACCTTCAATGAACAACTACAGCACTAGTGACAAATTATATTTATATTGGTATTGATTACATTAATTATTAACCAGGACATCAGTAATATCATTAGTATAAATCACAGCTATCGTTATACATTTACATGGTACTTTCCAAACACATACTTAAATACCTTGGGCCAGTTTTATTCCTTTCATAAATCCAGTGATATTCAATATAATCAGTCCAGTGTCTATTCAAAAGAACTCACCATCTGATGAAGTAAGACAAAAACTGGGCACAGGATGATAATTCAGGAAAAAGACGATCTGAGGAATTAATAAAGAGAATGGAAAATTAGGGAGAAGTCCTGAAAGAGTTGCGAGATTTAGTAGAGAACCAAAGGAAAAGAGAGAGGAGTTCACAAAAAAAAAAAAAACACCCCCACCCCCCACCCCCCCCCCCCCCCCAAAAAAAAAAAAAAAAGGTAGAGGAAAGAGAATGGTAGAGTCAACAATGCCAGAACACGTAGGAAAGGGGAAAAAACCTCCAGAGACACTATGTAGGAATATGAAAGTGTATAAGGATAAAGTCCAACAGTTGAGACACAACAATAGGTTACTTCAAGGTGATAATTTGCCATGGCAGCTAGCCAGAAGTTGATTAGTGCCCCTGTCAGGATTAACACTTAGGCCCAGCAAATGGTGGGTACTTGTAGTTCATTCAGTCCCATATATTCACTATAAGCTGAATACACATATACACACAAAAGTTGCAGCAGCTTCTAATTGCTGATTATGTGTCCTGTATCTTGCATGTATGTCTGACACTTCAGATGCATCAGATGACTCTTCATGCTGTAGATGACCCCTGCAGCATGAACTGTGCAGCCACACAAAACTGGTAACCGATTTATTAAGTTAACACTTGGCTAAGACATCACCTACTGATTTCTCTACTGTGGATATGTTCTTAAATCATTTATATAACCAAGGAATAAACATAGCATTTGTTCAAATAAAACATTTGTTTTTCTCAGTTTGGAGCGCATTTTAGAATTAATTATAATACTTCCTATGCAATTTTATATTTCTCCCTTATAGAACCACAGAAGCATAATGTACCTTTCATTGGCAGGGATCTTCAGAGGCCATCCCCCTCCTGCTCAAAGCAGGGCATCTTAAGCAGATTGCTCAGGGCCGTGTTCAGAGGTGGTTTGAGTATCTCCATAGATGGAGATTCCACAACCCCTCCGTGCAGCCTGCTCCACTGTTTGACCGGCTTCACAGTGCGAAATTTTCCTTCTATCTAATAAGACTTTTCTGTGTTCGAGCTTGTGTCTGTTGCCCCATTTCCTTCTGCTGTGCATTTCTAAGAGTCGGAGCACCTATTGTCTGTTTCCCCACTATGTGGAAGTTATAGGCAACAATAAGGTCTCTCCCCTTGGCCTGTTCTCGTCAAGGTTGAACAGACCCAGCTCTCACAGTCTCTCTAAATGCTTCGGTCCTTTGGCAATCTTGGTGATCTCCATATGTCAATGTCTGTCTTGTACTGGAAAGCCAAAAATTGGACACCATACTAAAATGTAGTTTCATGAGTGTTGAATAGATTAAAATAATAATTCGCCTTGACCTTGCTGCCCAATATGAGGTTGGCCTTCTTTGCTGCAAGGGAACACTGCTGACTTAACTTAAACTTCTTGTCCACTGGGACCCTCAGGTCTTTTTCTATAAAATAACTTTATTCCCCAGCTGCTCAGGTGTAGGACTTCACGTTTGCCTTGGTTGACATTCATAAAGCTTCAGTTGTCTTTTTCCTTTAGCCTGTAGAAATTCCTCTGAACAGCAGCTCTGCCCACAAGTTTATAAACTGCTCCTCCTGATTCAGTACCACACACAAGCTTGTTGAGCACGTCTCTGCTTCTAGAAAGAGTGCTCCTGGTAGATATTTGTCCTGCTTGTTCCTAAAGGCACTGACGGGAGGACATGCATCAGTTCTCCAAGCAATTTCACCAGTATTCTGACATTTGTTATGGAGGCACCCCAAAATGACTTCACATAGATAATAAGCTTTAATGGTAATTAAATCAAAGCAGATGAAACCAACGAGACAAAAAAGGTGTGTCCAAAATAACGCTCCAATAACATTTAACAAAGTATAGGTTCAGTGTACCAGTTGGAGAAGTTATTACTACACAACACATAAGAACAACAACACATAAGAAAGGTGATTCCAAAGGAAGGCTTCTCACTCAAGAGTACCCAGAAGATAAAATTGCTCACCCAAAAGGCGCAAGGGCTCACTCAAGGGTATCCAGAAGTATACACAGAATCACAGAATGGTTTGGGTTAGAAGGGCCCTTAAAGATCATCTAGTTCCATGGGCAGGGATACCTCCCACTAGACCAGGCTGCTCAAAGCCTCATCCAGCCTGGCCTTGAACACCTCCAGGGATGGGGCATTGACAGCTTCTCTGGGCAACCTGTTCCAGTGTCTCACCACCCTTACAATAAAGAATTTCTTCCTGATTCACTCACCAAGCGGGGAGTGAGGGTGCTCAATCCCAGAAAGCTACATTGGATGACATCTCAATCCAATCAAGTCTCCATCTCTCTTTTCCCACCACTGGGGGTACAGGTGCATGCTCGTCTGCACCCGCCTTAGGATGCATACATGCAGAAGCTGTGGCACAGTTCCAGGGCCATGAAAACAAGGATGCGTAAGAGACGTGATGTTATGAGCTCTAACCCCTGTCAGGGATGGCCAGTTGCTCCTGCAACACCATTGTCTCTTTGTCTGATTATTCCTTCTTCATTTTTGCTTACTCTCACCTCAGCAGAACTGCACTCTATTTTTAAGACCTCTTCTCCAGCACTGAAATGATCTGAATTCTAATCTTTTCCTCCAGTGCACTGCGGATACAATGCAGGCTTGTATCTCCATAACTGTATTAAGTCTCCATACTCCACCATCCAGACCATCAGGAAATTTTTTGAACAGAAATTAGTCTGGGAAAAATTACTTTCAAAACAGCTTCAATATATTTTTCCATTTGATTTAGATACATTGCAAACTACACTCCTATTAAATTTCAGTAACGTATTTTGCATGCATCCAGTATGTATGAAAAGAACACGCTTCCTTTTGAGAATGTCATGACAGACAGTGTGCAAAAGCTTTATTAAACTCAAAACAGAGTTTAATAACTCCCACTCCCCTATTCACAAAGTCCATTATGTGACTGTGGAAGAATATTAGTTTGATTTGGAAATATTCATTTTTGACAGATGTCTCCTGAGTGTTACTTATCCTTTTAGTTATCTTCCAGAGGCCTTGAAATAATTGATCATTCGTTGCAGAATTTTCAACAGTGCAAGTTTAACTGATATGCTTGTCATTCTTAGCTTCCTCTTCTTTTGAGCACTGGCACCGCATTTATCCCATTTCCTTCCATTTTCCATGACTCAATAATTAGTATTAATGATTCTAAACTGCTTCAGCAATTATTTATTTTGGGGTAGGGTGCATTTTCAAATGTGTTCCTTATTTGGTGCTCTGCAGCTCTTTATGCTTTAATGCTACATGCATTAACAAGCAATCTTTATTCAGGAAACGTTAAGGTTTATACCTTTTCCTTTATGACAGGTTAATACCATTAAAGTATCCCAATTTTTATCAATGAAAGGTAGAATCAGACCATCGTGGTAAGTCAGGAAAATTTCTACTGAAGACAGTGAAATTATATTGATCTGAATAATTGGACTCTTAGACTTCATTTAAATTTTGCAAGCTGACTTTTGTCATACATAAAAAGACATTTTGATTTAAAGCAATCAAAAATTACTTTATTACAGTGGTTTAATTACCTCTACTCAAAAACTGAGTAAAGCATGAAAAACATAGATGATTTAAATTTTCTAGAAACTGAAAGAACATTCTATAGCAAAAATAAACTGTTCAAATTTTAGGCCTCCTACATAATGTTTAGATAATTTGATCTCACAATGGTTAGCAAACGTCTGAAAGAAAATAGGTAATAATCCAAACTCAGCACAGCATTGGGTAAGTATTTCTAGGCAGTCATTTCATACTGTTTTGAATAGAAAACTGCGCTGCCATGAGTAGAGTTCATAAGCAGGAGAGAAGAAGTATTTCTAAAGTATAATTTTCATGCCATTGAAAAGCACAACGGGATTTTAAGCATGTTTAAAGGAATCTTTTGATTTTGTTTTCTTTTCATTTTAGTGCTATAGTTAGAAACGAATCATCAAAAATAATCAATGAGATCATAAGAAAGCCATCATTGCCAAGGACTTTTGTATCTGTATAAATATGCCAAGAAAAATAACAACTTTAGGTGTTTCCAGAACCAAGTCTCAAGTAGAAAAAAAAAAAAAATTGTCAAAGGAAAATAAAATGAAAGTGTATCACCTCACCTTGCACACTACCAAAATTCCCAGGCCTATTAAAGACATCTCTCTTTTGCTCTGATCACAAGATTCAAGATTCTGGTGCAACTTTTCGCAAAACCTTGAACTGGAAGTGGCATCTACATAGCACAGTAATGCTACCTTTCCAGTGTGGTTGTAAAAAAATGGATGAGAAAATATGAGTTTGGACCAATTGACCTCCATGGCACAGACAAAGGCATGGCTTTATCCACAGGGGAATCACAGACATTGGTGACTATTTACTGTGTACTAAGTACATTTCAGGAAAGTATATACATGAATTTAAGAAGCACTACTTGGAGACGTGGAAAATACATCAGGTGCAATAGTCAGCTATATACATGCAGTAGAATATGTCCAAAAATACAAACACAAGCTTAGAAATTTTAGAAGACAAATACTCATTTCAAAATGTATTCTGAACTCCATGTTTTATAATCTTTTATATATTTCTAAGGTCATCCAACCCTGACACTGTAAAGATCAATAGATCTTGACTGAGTTATAAATTCAGACATGTTGTGTACTTATGAGCCATATAGTTCTTCTATGAGGAGTTAGCGTGAGCCTATGCAACTCCTGAACCAGTAGTATAGTGGAACTAACAATAAATGTGCTCCCAGCTCAAGTTTTTTTCTCTCTCATTGATATGTATTTATTGTAAAAAAATCTTGAAGGTCTCCAGTTGGGAACTAATTCCATTCCCCATCAAAATCCCTAGCGTATATCTACATTACTCAACTTTTTTAACTCTCACACAAAATTTTTGCCTAAACTGTGTCAGTGTCATAGCTGAAGATTCAAATGAGAGTCATAGAAAAGCATGTAAATTCAAATCAAGCAAAAATCATTCTCCAAACACTTTACTGTCCAGCATGAGTGAGTCAGTATTTACGAAGCCAACAACAGATAAACGCACATGCTTATGTCTGCAGTTCCAAGCCTGAGTGTGAGCAAAAATGTAGAGCGTGATTTAATCTACCTGCTAGGATTAAGTCACTGCAAGCAATGTAATATCACTGTTATCTTCAGAACCACCACAAAATTTTTGCTCTAAACATATTGAGATAAGAGGTCATTTTCATGTTCAGACACCTAACTGTATGTGCATACCATACATCTATTTCTATGGTGCCTAGGCTTCCATTATGGGAGTGAAAAGAGCACTCAGAGCTCAGGCTAAAGAGGACATGTACATCTGTCCAGCTGAACAGCTGCCTCAGCTCAACTGACTGTATTAATTAGATCTCCCTTGACTGTATAGGATTTTATATACATAGCTCACACATATATATATACCTGCACCTTAGAGACCTTATAGACAGGAGTCTGAAACTGAAACTGAATCCCACCTTTTGTCTCCTCTACCTATTTTTTTTTTTTCAAACAATAATCAAACTTCAATTTGTTGGCATTCTTCTACGTAAAAATGCTATAGTATGTAACTCAATCTACATTTAAACAATAGACTAGAGTGGGATTCACCTCACTTAATTTTAAATTTATACTATTTACATGTCAACAGATAAACTGTTCATCCTAGGTTCTCTTGGTAGTCTTACATCACCATTCACTTGATCTGTTTTAGACAGCCACTTTAGGATGAGATGAAATAAGGAATTACTTATTTCTTTACATTAACTCTAAGAGAGTTTAGAATACCTAGCTCAAATCTAGCCAACTGCAACAGCAGTCTGTCAATCACAAATATGAAATGGCAGAGCTGTGCTGCAAACATTTCTTTGTTCTGTGGACGCAATGAAGCTTTGAGAGGAAGGTCACAAAAAGCTCCTGTGACACTTTTTTTAAAACCCACAAATAAGTTAATTGTAGCATCATCATCTGATTCACAGTGGAAATTAGATAATCTCAGTTGACTGAGGGTTAACCTAGGAGATAAAGTGGGATCAAGTCTTTATTTCCCTGCCAGTGCTGAAGCACAGACCAAGCGGAGTAGTACTGTGAAACGTTGAACGAGACACAGTTAAACATGCTTTGTGCCCTTGATGAGAGATTTCAGTCACAGCCCTTTAGTTCAGTAGCTTATCACTTTGAAACTACAACCTTCATTTTAAAGTATTGCAGCATGCCTCATCCCTGGAAGTGTTCAAGGACAGGCTAGATGGGGCTTTGAGAAACATGGTCCAGTGGAACGTGTCCCTGCCCATGGCAGGGGGGTTGGAACTAGATGATCTTTAAGGTCCCTTCCAACCCAAACCATTCCATGATTCTATAATTCTATAAATCTAACTAGGGAAGGACAATACTCTCCCAGGTAAGATAAAAGATGGAAAGAAAGCACTGCAAACTCACAGTCAACAAATCTTACGCAGGCAACTCTGCACCCTGGAGCTGCTGAGGAGCCTGACAGAAGCTTACTCTAAAGTGCCCTTTGTGAGGTCTGTCACCTTGCCTGTTGTCAGCTTTGAGCCTCATATAACTGCATGCTCTAGTCTGGGAGGGGTGGGGGGTGGGGGGGTGGAACTTGCAAACACAAAGCAACATTGGTTCCGAGTCTCACAACTACTTTATTTTAGACAATCATAGAGGAAAAAGTCTCCTTGAAAGCGACAGTACAGAGTGAAATGCTGGTGTTGGGTAGGCATAGTTTCCTCAGGGAGAGGCCAGAAAGATATCATCTGGAATGCTGAACAGGTACTTGCCCAGAAATAGGGAAGCTGTTGGATCCTACTCTCTGCTGTGCCTGCCTTGCAGTGGGCAAGTCAGTAATAGTCATCAAAGATAAACTTCACAGCATCCTGACTGTGTTCCTGGGACAAGCCCCAGATGTGGATCACGGTGAAGCCTGGAGGCAATTCTGGCAAGGAGTTGAAAATTACCCCAACAGGCTGCCACCACCTGAGTATTGCCAGCCCATGCAGCATGCCTGTTGCTTTTTCTTCTCCATCTTTGTTGTGCATCTTATGCCGAGTACTGCGGGAAGGAACAGGCTTATTTAGCAGTGTCTGGGTTGCAGCCAGAGTTTTTGTGGGGAAGGAAAATGAGAGGAAGCACAACAGAAAAACTGCCACAGTTCACCATGTAGAGTTGACAGTCACGCCACCACTAAATGCACTTTTTCTGTTTTTTTTACTCACAAGGTGCAACAAAATGTATGGATTCCCAGTACACACGTGATCAAATTCTACTCTGCCGTGCACCTTATGTCCTTGATATGTCTTTGTCTTTTATGTCTTTGATTTATTTATTTATACGGCAGGCTGAGGCACGTTGGACATATTGTTGTAAAAGACTTAATGCATTGTGAGAGGCAGGAAAAAAAAAATTGGGCTAGGGAATGGAATGTGAAGATCTGTGAATAAGTGTTATTTTTACTCACCTCCTGAGCCTCATCTTCATCTGTTGAGTGGCATGCAAGATTTCTGGGACCTGAAACAGTGACAGTGGCTATAGACTAGTAAAAAAATTAACATATGAAGATGAGAGACCCTTAACACTACCCTTAATATGTTGCTCAAATAAGTATGTCAAATAAAAACTTACTCCATGCGTATTTTCTCCTCTTCCAATGCTTTTTATTTGACCTTTTGCTTTTCTTAAGAGAAGCGGGAAATTAGATCTGAGAGATTCCTAGGTCACTGTATTACAGATATGTTCTCATCAAATACCATCATATTTACTGAGTTACAGGTTTGAGTTTTTTTCTTCATTGATCCTGTCCTTAACTGTGACTTGATTATTTACTCCATTCTGGAAAGAGAATAAATAACTGCTTTTGCAAGAACAGCAGACAGCAAACAAGATACAACTTCCATTTAAATATATTTCAACTTAAATTTGAAATACTTTTACATAAGTATATTCATATGCATTAGTAGCAGCATATTTCTTAGGTCTGATATCTTTGGTTAATAATTAATCCCCCAATGTTTTCAAGGAGAAATTCAGCTCCTTTCTATTTTACCTAAGCAAGTGGTTCAGACATAAGATCCCTTGTATATTTCCATTCCAATCTGTGTTCAGTTATGTTTTTGAACTCAGGCATTGGTGTCAGAAAAATACAGCTCAAAGTGACCGTACCTCTCAAGCCAAAGACATGTAACATTTCTCATTATTGTCACGGGACTGTCCACTCATTTTTAGATGATTAATGTAGAAAGAGGATTGGTTAATACAGAGATTCTTTTAGAATATCTTGAGATTATAGTCACATGTTTTGAAGACAAAGTGGAACATCACCTTCTTGTGTCAGTACAAATCACTGTGACTTACATAAGGTTTTGCCTGAGAATAATTATGCACAAAAAATCCTTATCATAGCTTTCTGGAAAATCTACTTTAATCTCCTGAAGCACCTTATCATCTTGGTTGGTATGGAATACTATTTCTCAACAGTATGCTATAGTTAATATTTGTTCCACTGACACTTTACAGGGAGTTTAAAAGGATACTGTAAATATCAGATGAAATTCTGCCTTTATAAATGCAGAGTGATGCCCGTGGGGGGGAAAGGATTCTAAATTTCACATTGAGTGATGAGTTCTGAACTAGTTAATTACCACTGAAAAAAAAAAAAAAAAGTTGAGTTATAATGGATAATCTAAGAAAATTATCAGTAGGTGAATAGTAGAAAGCAAAATGCTAGAAATTATTAGAAAAGGAATAGATGACACAACTGAAGACAAAATTATTCCACCATCCAATTCTGTGGTGCATCTGCATCTTGAAACCACATGCAGTTCTAGTTCTCATATCTAAAAAAAGGAGTATAGTAGCCCTGGGAGAGTCATGAAGAAAAGTGTCAAACTTCATCAAAGATAAGTGTGGTGGGTTACCTCAGCCAGAAACTAAGCACCCACGCCGTTACTCACTAACCATCACCCGGCAGGATGAAGGAGGAAATCAGAAGATCAAAACCCGTGGGTCAAGATAAAGACAGTTTAATAATGAAACAAAGCAAAATAAGAATTTATCCACAGGCAAGCAGGTGTTCGGCCACCTCTGGGAAAGCAGAACTTCTGCGCACTTAGTGGTTACTTGAGAGGACAAACACCATAACCATGAAGTTCCCCCCTTATTCCTTCTTCCTCCAGCTTTTATGGCTGAGTATGACATTATATGTCATGGGATCTCCCTTTGGCCAGTTGCCCTGGCTGCGTCCCCTCCAAATTTCTTTCCCACCCCCAGACTACTCACCGGCAGGGCAGCTTGAGAAACAGAAAGGCCTTGAAGCTGTGTAAGGACTGCTCAGCGACAGCTGAAGTGTTGGTGTGTCATCAACACTGTTTTGATCACAAATCCAAAACACAGCACCATACAGGCTGCAGAAAATTAACTCTATCCCAGGCAGATCTAATAAAAAAAGGAAAGGCTTCAGAATAAGAAATGACCAAATAAACTAGACCATCAAGTTTAATGATTGAGTAGATGATTCAAAACAAATAAAGGAGGAATGCTTTCACACAGTGTGCAGTTAATACGTGGAATTAGTTGCCACAGGTTTAGTTTCCTTTAAAATGTGAAGGAAGAATAATTTTTAAAAAGAAGTAGTGAGATATCCATTGTAATGACCTTTTAAAACAGACGAGAGCGTTTTCTTTCTCTCCAACTTAGCCCATTAGTCTGCAAACTGATCCAGAAACAAGAACAAACACGTTTGTGCCATTCCCCTTCTACCTCAGTCCCTTTCCTCTCTCTCCCTTTCTTTGTGGAACCATCAGCTTGCTAACAGTTTTATTTTCACATAGTTACATAGTTACCTGGAGCTAATAGGTATGCTTTTGCAGAGCCCGTATGAGAAAGGGCACATGAGCTCCCTTTATAGCAGCATATGACATTGATGCAGTGGACTGCAAATAACATTGAAAAGTTCAAAGTGAATGAACTGAAAAATATCTTACATTTCTTTCTGATCTGGTCATTTCAGTAGTTATATGTTACAGGGAAAAGCCAAACAATAAAGGTCTTGGTCCCTTAGAAGTCAATGCTAATTAATTCATGA
Source organism: Rynchops niger (assembly GCA_013400035.1). Lineage (NCBI taxonomy): Eukaryota > Metazoa > Chordata > Aves > Charadriiformes > Laridae > Rynchops > Rynchops niger. Next base: position 10,935 of record VXBH01003376.1, read on the forward strand.
AAGTCCTATGACCTATATTAACCAGGACATCAAACAGTGACTTCTGACCTTAAAATATATGAAGTTCATGGCCTTTTTTTTTTATTTTTATATATTAAAGTGACGTTATTGTTTTCTCCCACACTCTGTTTCACCATAGATCTAATTGCAACTACATTCCCTAAATACAGTCAATACATTCCCTATTGACTGAATTTTTAACTGCCTGAAGTTCATCTATACTGACCTTGTTATTGATGGCACAGATTGAACCCTGGTTACTAGGACAAGTTTAGGCACTGGTTCATATCAATGCTCTTTTTATAATGTAACACTCACAACAAACTACTCTTTCTTCCACACTCAGATTTCTACTGCACAGTTTGCTACTGAGTTTGCCATGACTGAATTAAAGTGTGTGCTGTGCAGATTATTGTCAGACTGTGTTACTGAAGTCAAACAAGAAGCAGACTGATTTGACAGCATGTACGCACCCATTCCTGCCCAGGCTAAGAATGTTGCTATTGATTTTAATAAAAGAAGCAGACTGCCTGATTGCTAGCGATCATTTGACAGATTTTAAAAATACTGACACATGCTCATTGGTTCAAACATAGTCTTGAGAAATAATGACCCAAAAAGAGTGCATGTATGTTATTTTTTTTAAACCAATATGCTAATTGCAGTGAACTGGGGCTACCGAGTTCCATGCAAAGGAATGTTCATATAGCATAATTCAACATTGAAAAGTATGTGTCTTCTACTAGGCTCAGCCTACAAGCCAAAAATTAAGCTGTCCCTCATCTCCAAATCAGGCACAGAATATATGCTAAATAAAACCCAACCAATCATAGCTGTTACCTTACCCTCAGTGTAGGAAATATCCTTTTTCATTGCTGTCAAGTCAATGGTTTCCAAAAAACATTAAATATCTTTAAAGTAAGTCACACATAGTGTTTTAAGGAGAACACAGTCATAGTGAAAATAATCTGTTGTTTACTTAATGAAATTGTTTTTAGTCCTTCATACATATAAATCTGTTTCACCTGTATTTAATTGTTATCTAGGCCAATGTAAAGTAAATCTTACAGAACTTATTCACTCTACCTGATAATTTCCAATTAATATTAATGTTTTGGCATAAAGATCCATAGAAATAAAGGCCAAAAAGGATCTGTTAGGTCATCTAAACTTAATGTCTGCATATGACTAGTGATTAAATCTCAGCTGGTCCTTTCCGTAACTGAACAAAAAGCTTGCATGTGACTACAGCACATCTTGAATAAAGTCTTGATCTGAAGCTGAGGAAAGGTGAAAAATCCAGTACTTCCCCTGGTAGAATATCAATCCACTCCTTGTTTCATCAGTTTACCATTAATAATTCATATTTTACTTAAACTGAGTTTGTTTGGCTTCATCTGAGATAACTGGTTCTTGCTGTGTCTTTTTGCTCTTTTTTGTAAAGTCTTTTATACCAGTCTGCTTCCCCTGTCTGAGTATTTATGCATTATAATCACATCATTTTCTCACTGTCCTTTTTAAAAAGCCAAATAAGCTAATTTCCTCAAGTGTTCCACTGATTTGTATTATTTCTGGCTCTCCAACTACTTGACACTTTTTTTAACTCTCTAGAATTATCCTGTACCTTTCTTTGAAAATACGCACACTAAAATGATCTCACGATTATAATTAAGGTCTCAGCAGGTGCACCTATACACTGCATTATAGAAAAGAAGGCCAAGGAATGAGCTTGAACACCAAACATCCAACCTGACTACTAATTCCTTCCCTGTCTGTCCTTTCTACTGCTCCAACCAGCTCTCTTCAGGACAAACCTGATGCAGAGAAGGTCCTAAGCATCACTGATGTGAACTACCCAGTCCACCTTAACCCCAGGACACAGATGTCATAACTTGCCCTCTTTTATTTATCTGCCCCAGACGGAGGCATTAGAACCACAGACAGAAGTGAAAATCCCTAATTTATAGCATCTTGGGATTATTGGCTTTTCTCTCTACAGCTTCATAACAGGAGCTCAAACTCAGTTTTTTATTTATTATGATTCCTAGAAGACCTTTCAAAAGGTTACATTAGAAACCTTTCCAAAGCACAGTCCATATATTTTAGCTAAACTCTGCATTTATCATTTTGAAAGGGCTACATTTGTATGTGGATGTACCGAGGTACGTATTTCTGGAGAGGCCACAGACAAAAATTCAAAACTGTCGAATTTCTGTGTTTTGAGCACTATTTCTACGCTAGCAGTTGAATCTGCAAAGTTTATCAGTGGGACTTTTGTATTTCCTTTCAAATTATTGACGGAAATGTTGAAAACACTGGTCCTATTATTAACATCAATGCAGTAATTAAAACAGTTCCATTCAGTGATATATCCCCACTGATTACAGCTTTATTAAACCTCAGAATCCACATAAGGTGTATTTTGGTGATTCTGGGTAAAGATGCTTATTTAATCAACATGCCAATAATACTTAGTAGTTTTACATAGTTCTAACTACATTCTGTCTATGTAGCTACAAATTTCAATCAAATACATCCACCTGTTGCAGGACAAATCGCAAGACCTAGTTTCTATGACATCATGTGGGCTGGCATTAACAACTAACAACTATTTCCCCTCTTTACTGTCTTATTTCAGTAATTAAATATTTTATCCACTAACCATCTCAAGGAATACTACATGAAAATAAAGCTCATGATCTTCCTCTCTCCTTTTTAGCTGATGAGCCTGACCATTAAATAACTGCTATGCTCTTAATCGTCAGGTCATTCTCCTTTGCATGGTTTCAGTGCAATGGTCGGAAAGCACTTATATCCTCCCACTCGAAAGGTAGAAGGGGTTAATTTGATCACCTCAGGTACTACAGAGAAATTAATTGATCTCCTGTTCCCTCGGTGTGTGTTCTCATCACACACATTTGTTAGAGCAGCAGAATGCTGCTGTTCCTGCCACCAAAACAGTGGGGGGTTTTAAATAAAATTATGAGCTTTGTGTCATCATCATCTACCTGTGGTTCTTCAGTGGACAAAGTTATCTCCTGTGTTGTTATCGAGCTATGCAGCAGGCAGCATTTGGAGCTTGTCCCTGTGCTTGGTGTTTGGTGGCTCTCTCAGGACATTTGTCCCATTAGCAAGCTGACTTCAAGCTATAACCTGTTCAAGGTGTTGGCTGTGCGGATTTCTTTCCAAAGGCCTCACAGCATATTACCATGGGATGGGGGACTCTGTAGGACCACGACCATAATGCCTAGGCAATCCAGAGGTAAACTTGGAGACCCACAGCCCTGTGCTGGATCTTGCACGGTGAGCCTTTGCAGTTCTGCCCTTTTGTAAAAACAGGATGCATGCAACTAAAGCTATGCTTGGACTAGGGAAAATTCAGTCCCGATGGTATTCTGTATCATCCTGACAAGCACTTCTAACTCTCTGCCTCCACTAACATGATCTCTTCCAGCCCTTTCAAACAAAATTAGCTAATTGAGCAAAAGCTCAGTTTTGACAGTACAACTGTTTGAATAATGGAAGCTTCTGCAGTCAACCAAAGATCACATTCTTGATGACAATCTCTATCTTGGCAGATGCTTTTATAACAGACACAGAATAAATCACATACACTATGAAGTGCTTTGACAACCGTAAATAGTCTGGGCCTAAATGTCTGTATTGCTATTGAAAGGGTACTTGGGCTTGAAAAGCATTTAAACATTTCCAAAGTTTTTACCTGGTATCTCATGACAGAATAAACAAAGAGAACTGAGAACATTACATTTTCATTTTAATAACTTGTAAGAATATTCCAATTGATTTTTCTTGATTGATTTTCAGCCTCACCTCAACAGGCACCCCTAACTGGGTAAAAAAGCCAGGCTTCATTTATCTACCGCCTCACAGCACTCGATGCTGATTCAACTGGTGATTTACAACTGTGAAAAATGTAAGTAAAAAGGTAGTCACAACACTTGCTGTTTGCACCTGCGTTCACTACCATAAATAACAGGACCAAATGGTTAGCAATAAAGAATCAGGTCCCAGGCGTCATGCACTTTCTTTCTGAATGGCAGAATAAACACGTTGAGACTTGAGTGTTCTCCTAAATTTGGGAAATCTGCTATTCATTATAATTACTCCAGAACTCCCAGGAGTTAAACATCATCAGTCCCACAGAATTTTATGATTTTATGTAACACAGAAATTACTGACTGCTTTTCCCTCAAGGATGTTCTTCTAGCCTCAGTTTTTATTGCCATTTGATCCTAGCTATTTAATGGACCTAGCATGTGTTACGCATAGAAGAACAGACCTTTAGGACTATGCTTGCTTTACTGATTCTACAAAAGTAAAGGAGGAAAGAGCATGACTTATCACATAGGCCCAACAGACAATATAAACACAAGATCACATCAAGCCAACACATTCTCTTTACTACTGGAAAAAGCTATAAGCAAGCATCTGGGAGCCATTAAATGATAAACACTTTATTAGTGTATCGTGCTATGTATACATTCCACAGCCTTACCACTTTATGATGTGATCAAACAAAATGTCACAAGCAGAGTGGAGACGAGTTAATTTGGTATTTGGCCAAAGCAACTCCAAGAAACCCATAGCTACTGCAGGAAGTGATGTTAGCAGTTCATGGCATGGTATTTCTCTTTGAACAAGCATCCAAATGTAATAAAACTGGTGACTGTTTACAAATTGTCATCAGTACATCAAGCAAAAATTGGTTTCTGAGAACTTGTTCAAAGCAAGAGGCTTATCTTAGTACCAGATTTGCTAATTATTTTCTGCCTATGTTAATTTTCATGACTTTTCAAGCAGGCATCAGTTCACATCAGTTCTGATCAAACTGTTTGCGTACAATAAGACCAAATGAATCAAAATCCTGCAAAAAATGAATTGTAATGCTTTTTGATGAGCTACATTCACAAAATATTTTGCTGATGCACAGTGGAATCACTTTTCAAAAGTAATAGAATAAAGAAGAGTTGAGTGGCAGGTTACCATCTACAAAAATTTTGATCACATGGAGAAAAAGTGAGGCAATAGGTGGCCTTTTCTGATTTAGTATTGTAATATTTCTGACTAATACCAATTTTTTTCTATAATAACATTTTCTTTAGTCAAAAAATCTGTGCTTGGTCATCTAGAAATTCGGGGGGAGGGAGGCTGGATTTGCTGAAAATGTCAACAATCTTTTTTTTTTTTTTTTTTTCACCAAATAATATATTTAAAAATACTGATATGATGGTGCCAGTCTTTTGCACAGTTACCCAATAACTGAAGTATTCATCCAGTATATGCAAGGTCAAGCTTCAGGATCTTTCCTTCTTTGTGATGTTTGGACGAATGTTCAGATAAATGTTTTTATTACTGCTTTTAGGAACATTCTGCAAAGGGTCGTCTTCAATTTCTCCCATGTACAAAATGAAATTGTGTCAATAGCAATTACATGTAGCCTGGAGGAGGAAAATGAAATGTAATGCTCATCCTGATAAGGGAATGTCTAGTCTATAAAGTTGCTTGTGAAATATCACTTAACATCTTGCCACAGAAGTAAGTATGGGAACCTCCACAGAGCAATTCATCCCATCTTAAAGTAGGAATGGGATGCAGTTCATCCTACTAGATTTAACTATGTATGATGAAAATACAGGATGTAGTTCACCTGCAAGTCATTGTATAAGTATGCATGTCAACATACGAACAAGAAACTTAAGTTCCCATTTAAGTCAAAGGAGATTATAGCCAATAGAGAAAATGAACCTATACTGTGGTGCAGAGCTAATTAAAGTAGACAGATAGTTTTATTTTACCATGCTTTAAAATACATCCCCTATATAATAAAATTAGAATAAAAGAAACTATTGTATTCCACCTGTAATCTGTTCACATTTACGTTTTAGTAAAAAAAAAAAAAAGACATTTTTTGCTTACATTCAGACTAATTCTTTGAATACGAAACTAAAAATCAATTACTTATCAACCACTGTTCTTGACAGTCATTTATCTCCCAAGATCTCCCATTATCACATTATTTGCACCAATTCACTCGAAAGATTGCTGTATTTCAGTTTCAAGATCTTCAGCTTTGAATCTATTTACAAAGGCAATTTGGATCAAATCCTTGTAATTCTTTAATGCTTCATTGCTAATTGCTATGGATTCACTTTTCACAAGCAACTGAAAAGAACAGAGATGAATATAACCCCAACCTTGTAATGAGATTTTTAAACTTTCACTTTCTTCTAGAGATTGTAAGCAACGAGACTAATTTGATACAGTGCTTTTTACAGTTAGTAGAAGTAAATGACAGCTTGCTAAGGCACTTTCTGTTGGATTTGAGCTACATTTGAATTAAGATAGGGTTTTTTATTAGTTTATTCACTGACTTATTAACAAAAACATGAAAACAAGAGCTGAGAGATGAAAGACTGACTTAATACCATGTTATCTGTCAACTATTTGGAGAATAAATCAGAGCTTTCTTATTATATGGTATTTCTTTATGTCAATTAAATGAAATAAACAGTCTGTTTAAAAGCAACTTTAGAGAACAAAACTCAGCAATGATGAGCAACACGTTGATCTTAGTGAGCACATTTCACCTCATGTTACTTGTGGTTCTGTTAAAGGCAATAATAGCAGAGTCTGATGATAACTTTTAATGTCAATGCTATCAAAAAGAATCTTTTAACACACTTTGATTATATGGTAGTTGAGCAGTCTGTCAGTAATAGGTTTAATGGTGCCTTTTGACAGTCTTATGTAACCATCTCGTTTGTTCAGCACATATTCTCAAACTAAAGCAATTTATAGAAAAACCTTTCCTCCCTGTTCCAGCTTGTTTACTTTCATTTAATCACAGTTTCCTTCTCCTCAAATTTCATTTTTTTCTGTCTTTAGGATGCGTGTCATTTTTATTAATACTCAGTAAACATCTCAGCGCCTTTGTCCATTTTTTTCTTACAGATACTGGTTTTTGACATCATGCGACTGAGTAAATTCAAAGTTCTATTTTCTGTCTCTTTAACAACTTCCGTTCTAATATTAAAATTGCTATTATTAGTATTGTACAGAATTTAATTCTCTTCATTTCTATTCTCTCAGCATAAGTTTTTATTGCAGGGCATAGCCTTGTGTATTATGTGATGACACACTAATTTGTTGTTCTTTTTATGATTTGCTGACAAATCCTATTTCCACTTTATCATAGGTGAATCCAAAGAGCTTAGCCTTCATGCTTTGCAAACAAAATCATTACAGGTTGCCAATCCATTTGCCCTGAAAAAAATATTATATTTTTAACTTTTCCTTTTAAAAAGAAAAAAAAAAATATAGGATTTCAAGCTCATAAAAGACTGAAAGATTTGATTCCCCTTGTTTCTTAGTCAGGATAAGGGGCACAAGTGCATGGTTTTATTTCCTTCTTTGCCACAGCCCATGGCAGAAGTTTGAATCTTTGCTACGCTGGCTTGGCTGATTCTTTTATCTTGCATATTGATTAGTAAGTACTTCCTAGTTTGTCTTCCTAATTCTATCATTCAAAGACAGAAGCTTTTTCCAAATGTAACCGAAAAAGTTGGCTAGGAAATTTCAATACCATGGTTATAAAAAAGACCTTGTTACAAAAATATCTAATTACCTACGTTTAAAACTTCTCTTCTGAAATTAGAGATTCAAAATTATAAGTTTTTGATAAAGGCACAGTCAAGAGAATATGCTTGTGGCCTCACTGAGAGTACTACATGACTAGTGTTCCCAGGATTTGAGACCTGCTTCCATTTTGGATGCAACTTGATGTTAATTACTTGCTCTCAGAAAGGCGCCTGCTCCGGGGCAGTGGTGCAGCACTCTACTGACTTCTGCCATACTCCTAGTAACCTTATTTAGGGGGTAAAAAAGAGCAGGTAATTTGATTCTATGTGCTACTACTCTGCCTTGTGAATCTTGCGGCAGGTGATATGCAGAAGAAAAGAAAGCACTGAATTCTCAGTTGACACCTTCTGGTTTTGGGGTCAGGTATACCTTCTTTTTTCTCTGATATAATTTGCTTCAGGATCTTCTGTTCTATTCTAGAACAAATTGCCCTAGTCATAGCCATATGAAAATACTGCTACAGTTTTCGAACAAACACTTTTTATATGCAAATTAACCCACCACATGAGCACCATGTAAAACCATTCCTGTTACTCGGCGCAGGAATTCTGCCCGTATTGTTACCAGCTTTCAACGGCTCAGTTCCAAAAAAGGAAGATGATTCACCAGTACACTCTCAGCTCTCCTCACAGCGCTCCCCAGGAGCCTACGTTTGTGCATAGCAGAAGAGTGAAAGCTTACACCCAAGTATTTGACCCCTCTCTTTTTCTCTAGACTCAGGGACCAAAGCAAACTGGCATGTGCTGTGGCCCTCTGCTGCCATGAATCTTGAATTTGTTATTGAATCAAGACCCCTACCCTTGGAGGGAAGCTTCAGAGATGGTCTTGAATGCCCACAGACTGCCACCTCCCATGGACACAGAATCCCCAGCTGTGAGAGACAGAAATGGCATTTCCAAATGGTGGTGACAGGAAGCTTCAAGTTCAGGCCTTTCTTCAGTGCAAGAACTCAGGTGGCAAGATATGTGCTGTAACATCACCTTGCTTCATTTCCTAGCAAAACCAACACAACTTACTGTTATCTCATATCATGCTTCTACAACTCACCCACGGAACTCCTGTATGAAAATCAGCATAGCCATGATGCCTTGTGTCCATCTAAGAGACACTCAGCTGAGGGTACTCTGTCCCAGTGTTGTTCAAGTAAGTTGAGGCAGGGCACATAGTAAATGGAGAATGGTGCCCAGACTGCCTAGGCACTGAGAAAATATCCCTATAAAAGAAAGGCTACATCAAAAAAGTTCTTCCATCCATGTGTTTTTGAGGACAGCATCCCTATGGCAACAACATTTGGTCTTAATAAACACAGAAACATCACTATTTTCCCTCAAAATAAACATGTATTGCTGTAGTTCTTAGAGCTGACAATAGCCTTCAAGAAGCTATAGAAAAAACTGTAAAGCATTCAGTGTTTCAAATACATCTGCACCTTGTATTGTCCCTTTCATAACTAGTTACCCTCAAGAACTGTTGCATTGTAATTTCGCATTTAGAAAATTCAGCGCTTTCATGTGTTTAAGTGAAATTTGAGTGATGAGTTTCATTTGAAAATTTACAGAGAGCTTTCCAGCCAAATCCAGTTTACTATTTATCAGCTAAGCCAGTGGTATTAATAGTGGCCTGGGAGACGTGTTGCAAAGAAGGAAGAAGTAAAAAATATGCTTGTTTGTTGAGGAATTATGTATCTAGCAGCCTCACAGTTGTCACCATTATGCCATTAACTAACTTATTGTAAAATAGCTGTCTGGTTTTTTAATCATTCAGAAAGCATGAGATGAACCGCCATCTGGCAGAACTTGTCTTCCTCCTTTGGCTGCAGAGGATCAGAGAGATGATACTCCTAGATGATACTCCCATCTAGGTGTTACGTACTCAAAAGTGGCGGGGGTGAGCAGAGCCTTAGTAAAATTTATTTAGATTAAAAAAAAAAAAGAACATCAAAACCAATGTCATTGCTTTTTATCATATTTTGTTCGCTTTTCTTTAAAAAACACTGCCTTTACTTCTGGAACTTTACAAGTGTTACACTACAGAGAGTTTGTTATCTGCTGACTATTCTCTCCAACTGTTTGCAGGAAGATTTATCTCACTTCACCTTTGCTGTCTAAACAGTATAATCTGGTATAAGTGATTATTTCAGCAATAGGGAAGAGATAAGTGTCTTCAGACTACGCTTCATCTCTATGAAAGGTAGAATAGACACTTACCTCTACCTGTGTGCTATAGGAGGAACCTTACGTAGATGAATTCATGACTTATTAATGACTCTCAACCTCACTGGTCACATCATGTCTGTACCTTTATCACCAGGAATGTTTATCTTTGATTCCTATAAGAGAAGCCTCTCAGGGGGGGTGGGGCGGACACAAATAACAAAATCCACAAAACCCTGATATTCCATTGCTGTAAAGTTGTAAAGGGATTTTTTTTTTTTATCTCACTGAAGAACTTCTTAAACATTTCACATCATTAAATTAATTTAAAATTAAAAAGATTTGAAAAATAAGCCACCCACACCAAAATTTGCTGTCTGTGCTGTCTGGTTTTATAAGGATTGGTTTAGATTTTGTGCAGGAGAAGGAGTTAAGTGTTTTTTCTGTTGAATATAATTGAATAGGAATCATAGCTACAATTATGTCTGCCTATTCTAAAGCCTCTTTAATGCAAAGGAGACAGCCTCCTTTAAGATTCAATTTTAAGCATTTTTCAAAAAGCATGCCTTTAAATAATAATGACTCTTTCAGTGATACAAATTAAAGACCAAATTTGCAAACGTGACTGTCTGTATCTTTATACAAACATGCTTAAGTGCATCTTAATTTCAAAGAGCTTTCATCTGCCAGTGCCAGTTTCCACTTGGAATTTGGTTCCTAGAGATTTGTATCTCGTTCATGCAACTGAGAGATTTCAGTAAGCAATAGACGCTTCTGTATCTTTCAATGTGTAATATTGATTTTACAGAAGTGACCCTTGCAATTTCTCTGACTTGTAAAAGATTCTTTCTCAGAGCGTCGCAGAATGACAGCCTTTCACCAGAGACCCTCGTCGCTCTAGAGGTCTCTGTGGTACGATACATCACATCATTTTTTGGGGGTATGGTGTTACTTTCGATTGTTGCTTTTATGTTGTGACAACGTGTTAAAACTATTGATAGACACAGGGTTAACACCAGATGCGAAAAGACAAACAGAATAAAAGCAGAACAGCTCCACTTGTCAGCTGCTGTGAATCACTTTCTGCCTGTTTCTGTAACACCCTTTTTGACTTAAAAAGAAAAAAAGCTTCATCTTTTTTTCCACTTAGGGATTTTTTCCCCAAACCCATCACATTTATGACCAAGTCAGTCAACACTTCCAGTTATAGAAGGCATATAGTAGAAAAAAATTCTTGCAATGACAGATTAATGTCAAGAAACTTATATGCATTAAAAAAAACATAGTCGTTGAGCTTTCTGTTTTTTTTTCCATTCATACCACAGAGACATCTATCTCCTATTTTTGATCCTGAAGCTTAGAGGATTAAAAATAACAAGGGAAAATGCCTTTATCTTTCTGCCTCTGAAATTCATTATTTAAAATAATGGAACTATTTCTTCTACAGATATTACTATCTATAGCTGACTTCTTGCTAACTGTGCCTGCTGCAGTATATTGCACTGTTTTTTCAAGGAAATGCTTAACAGCTTTATCTAAGTACACTAGTCTGCCAGCTCAAAAAGTCTAGAAAATGATTGGCGACTACTGAACTTATTTACATCAATTATTCTGACCTTTACATAATCAAAATATTTATATCCCAAAGCCAGCATCCTGCTTAACTCAAAATCTCACCGAAGTCAGCCAGTTGCACCTAAAGTGCAGGAGCAGGTTTCCACAGAAGTGCAATGAAGAACTGAAACAGAAGAAAAAGTTTTACTCATTCACTTGAAACGATTCCCCATGCTATGTAGTACTCAAGTACTCAGTGACAACTTCTAAAATGTGGAACAGTCAAAATATAATTTAGTTGGAAGCTGTTGATAACATAGTTCCTGGAGGGATGGTCTTGATAATTAATTGAAGTTCGTAGCAGCTTTAAAACCAGCAAATCTGTGAAAACTGAAATAATTAAACCTGGTTGCCACAAATCAGTGTAGAAGATAACAATAGGATGAAATATTTAAGGATTGAAATTAAAAAAAAAAAAATATTTTAAGACACCTATTTATGTCAAACTCTAATGAATCAACTGGCAGATTCACGCAGTGAACCTGTATGCCTACCACAAAACTGAAGCATGAGCTTTCTTTCTTAGAAAGTTTACTAATTAAAAAAAAAAAAAAAAAGTAGCACCTTCCAGTGAAATTATTGTAAGTTCTTTATGCAAGACATTGTTCGTGATTAAATGGGTGGTATATAATGCAGAGAGGAGAATGGTGGAGGAATGTGAATTGACTTTGCTGATGATCTCCAATTGTGCCAATATGTGAAGATTCATTGAAGAAAGGAAAAAAAAATACTTTCTAAAAGGGAAATAACTAGAAAATGGTTAACTATGAATTTAATCAGCACAGACAATTCTTATTTATTCCAGCAAAGTTGCATTTGCTTTCACTGTACCTGTACAGTTTTGGCAAAGTGTTTTACATAACAATTATTCTTCGAAGAGTGTAATTTTGAAATATCATTTCTATTCAATAATAAAGCAGCAGCTTCTGTTAAAAATGTAGAAAAAAAAGATTTAATAAACCATCAGTGGAACAAAAAATGTATATGCATGTCAGAGTTCAACCACCGCCAACAAATTTTTTTTATTTAAAAAAAAAAAAATTGTGAAACTTTTCTTTCATTCTTCTTTTTCCAGAAATGTTAATTATATTTTGTAACAGCAGTCTTGAAAATATCAGATGAACACTCCCGGGGATACATGAGTACTTATCAAAGAGATCTGCAAGAAAAATCCTGTAATGCAGGACATTTTTTGCAATTTCAAAGTGAAGAGCAACTCGGCCATCTAAATACTAAAATTGAACCTCCCTGTACACACTGTGAGTTAGTGAGTTACTTACTTGCAATAACTGAAATTTTCACCTACTGGCTAGAAACTATCAGTCGTTTTAATTTCAAAAGATAGGTGACACACTCAACAAATTATTATTGCCCACTAGATTAGAAGAACACACATACTGACATACATTTCTTCTTTTTTTT
>VXBH01003376.1:39741-68788 GCA_013400035.1 Rynchops niger
GTGCTGTGTAATGGCACTGAGGATGATCTGTTCCATGACCTTCCCAGGCACCGAGGTCAGACTGACTGGCCTGTAGTTCCCCGGATCCTCCTTCCAGCCCTTCTTGTGGATGGGTGTCACATTTGCTAACCTCCGGTCACCTGGGACCTCCCCAGTTGTCCAGGACTGCTCATAAATGATGCAAAGTGGCCCGGTGAGCACTTCCGCCAGCTCCTTCAGTACCCTTGGGTGGATCCCATCCAGCCCCATAGACTTTTGCACCTCCAGGTGCTGAAGCAGGTCCCTCACCATTTCCCTTTGGATTACAGGGCCTTCATTCTGCTCCCCATCCCTGTCTTCTAGCTCAGGGGTCTGGGTACTCAGGGAACAACTGGTCTTACTGCTGATGACTGAGGCAAAGATGGCATTAAGTACCTCAGCCTTTTCCTCATCCTTGGTCACTGTGTTGCCAGCCCAATCTACCAGAGGACAGAGATTATCCTTAGTCCTCTTTTTATTGCTAATATATATATAGAAACTTTTTTTGTTGTCCTTGACAACAGAAGCCAGCCAGATGTATTTGATCTTCCCTCAAATACATCTGGATACATCAAATCTGTAGCAGGTGTGCCAGAAAAACAAATGACAATAGTGCAAAAGAGGCTCAAAACACACTTTGTGAACTTCATCAGTATTAACATTAACGTGGAATTTTCTCTAGTCTTAGAAAAATCCACTGAACTGTGAAGACTTGTTCGTTGATGCAGATTTCTTCACCATTGTCTGTGGAAACACTGTGTTGAGAAGGAAAAGTAATTTTTCTTCACTCTGAAAGGCATGGATTATATAGATCTTTGACTACGGTAAATTACCTAGGCTGTATCATCCAAATGAGCTCTTTGTAAAAAACACATTTTAGGCAATTGCAATATAATAAAAAGCCAAAAAGTTTCTGACAGCTTCCATTTTTAAGAGAAATTTTAAAAAATCTCTTCCAAAGAATGTTATAGCTCAACTACATATTTTGTTCTAACAATTTCTGCTTTATATATTCACTCAGGACATAGCACTTAAAAGACAGGCAAAAAGAAAAAAAAAAGAGGATGACTATGCTTTTTGCTCAATTGAGACACACTAGCTTTACTAAGAAGATGCCAAATTAATCATTATATGAATTTTAGAAAGTATTTATTTCTTCTGAAGTTTAGTAGTGTTGGGTCTAAGTAAAATAGGTATAGATTTTTATAAATTAAACAATACTCAACCAGTACTTGACTGCTGATTTTGCTCAAATTGTAAATTTATACCGATGCCTCATTGTAGATTATAGGACCAAGTAATCTAGGATGACATATCTACATATTGTCCTTCTGTTCCACACTTTGATCTCTGCAGTAGATGGCAGTTATGCAAGCTACAGCCAGCTGAGAAGTTCTCTGAAATCCTCTGGGCCACAGATACTTGAGTGTACAACTAATTCTACTCAAAGCTGAAACTTCCATGTTAAATCTGACACATTCTTTTTTGATTCAGTTTACACTTTCCACAGATTTTAGCTTGTTTGAACCAAATGCCCCTTCCATGAAATGCCAAATGCAGGGTACTTCTGCAGATCCCTCCATGAGGGAAGACAACTTTTAATTAGTGGGATCCTGAGCCAGATGTGGTGCTAGCCTTTTAGCACTGAGATGAACCCATTTGCTCATTCTACAGGATCACCCTAACATTATCACTAGATGCTTCTGTTTTAATACTGTAATGACCTTACAGGATTTTTGTTCTCTGATAGCTAATGAGAATGGCCACGGAAAAAAAGTTCATCCATGTATTTATTAAGGTCAGATACATTTCAATAACTATTTTCTCCTTTTTTTTTTTGTTTCTTTTTTTTATTTTCCAAGTGAATATTATAAAGAATTTGCCTGTGTGCTGAACAACAAAAAAAATCCTAACACACTTAAAATCTCTAGAGTGAGGGGCAGGGTTGTTTGCTTGCTCTTCTCATCTGCCCACTGGACTGAGAATAAATTACACAAATTTCTGTGCAAGTGGATATTCAAATATTAGTCCACAGGCACTCCTCTGTTCCATGTTGATTGCATTTGATTGTTTTAACATGCTTTAGGCTAAAAAATACAAACTTCTTCCCTACTAAGCACTGTGTAGCTCAAAGCAGATGTTGCTTTAATCCTGTTTCTAACACAGAAAATAACAGAAACTTCCCAGAATTCCAATGTTTTGCCTTATGGCTAACTTAAATGACTGCAACATAAATCTCCGTGTAAGCTTTTTCCTGAGCTTAGTTATTCATTATTGTTTTTTCTTACAGGAACCCTCTTTTCCCTTTCCTAACTCCCCTTACTACACAGTACCACTCTAACTCATCTTCTACCCCTGCTAATAAATCCCACCTGACTACATATCAGACTGAGTCAGAAAGGAGATCTCTGCTTTTCTAGCATCTTGTAACAAACTCAAATCCTATCATCCTATTATATAGCTCATTAACTCACATTTCTCACTCTTCAACTATATTAATTTGGCATCATTAAAATTTGGCATTACCAAGTGCAAGCACAATTCTGATAATTACACAGTATCTGCACTGACTGAAGATACCTATATGGAAGGTTAGGAATAACATATCTGTGGACATCCTACCAACTGACAATCTCTTCAGATTCTTCATTTTCATAGCATTGTCCTTTCCCTTTTTTTCAGCTGTAATGCTAGCCAAAGGAAAGGGCAATGGAAGTAACTTCCATAGAGTTACTTGATAAAAGAATAATGCAATTGGTGGCTCACTAAGAAAATATGCAGTTCAGAGTTATACAGAAATGTTATATTTGTACCTTCAACAAGGCTTACAACACACCTAATCTTTCTTGGTAGTTAGATTCCAAACAAATATAAAGTGAGGTTTCCAAAGAAGAAGGATTTATTCTTAATATTCTAATTTTGCCCATAAGAGGTGAATTGTTTTATAGGGAGAATTATTTTCTGCTATTTAAAATTCAAAACAGAAGAGTCACATGATGCGTGTAGGTTGAGGATAGGGTTTACAGAGTTCCTAAGACTACTTATGGATTAACACTGCACCAGAAAATCACAATACAGGTAAGCGTTAGTGTGAGCTCTTCAATCAAGTTAGTGTAATGGATGGCTATACTGATGTCTTTTAATAGTATCTGATCTACAATGTCAGACAAAAATCAGACAGAATGATAACAAAAATGATTGACAGGGAAGTGACATAACCAGAAAGGATAACACATTGGGTAAGATGTAGTAACTTATGTAATGTTATGGCTTAAACTGAGATAAAGCCATCTGTCATTTGCCCTCCCAGCCACAAAATCCAACATCCCATAACGTGAGAACTAAGAAGTGTTTAACAGTCCAGAACCCCTTAAAGACACAATGCAGTTCACCCATAAGGAAGACAGAACAATTTGAAAAGGGCTGTTAGTTAAAAGCAAAGCACCTGAAGACGTCTGCATTGAATCTCACCAGCATTTAGTGCTAAGAAAAGTCTGAAGAGATGTTACTCAACTGAAAATGCGTCAAATGAATTTACAAATAAACGTTCCGTACAACGACAGTATGAGAGACAACTTTTCTAAAAAAGATGAAAACTGCAGCAGCCAATGTTGAATGGAAATTTAAAAAAAAAAAAAAAAAAAAGGGTATGCTCTTAACTAGTCAAAGAAAGTTGCTAGTGGTTTGATGTAAGATTGGCCTAATGAACACATAGACTCCCATGTCTATATGGTATTAGTCAGATAAGGTTTGAATTTGCCATTCCTCAAAAGTACCACTAATACTTAAACATTGCACATTCAAGCTTTCTCTAGCTGATGTCTCCATGTACATCATCTCACACTCCTATAATTTCCCTGTTTCATTGCAAGTAGTATATTCATAGACCTGTCCCAACTACTGCTTGGTTTTGCGAAAATTCAAAAATCTCCAGTCCAAGCAGCTTAACCAGAGTGCAGTGCAGCAAGCAGCAAAAAAAAAGGCAGGTTGAGTTATTACAGATAGTAAGTTCACAGGAGGTGACAGACAAGCACTGGAATGGGTTGTTCAGTGAGGTCCTGGAGACTCCATCCTTAGGGATATTCAATGGCTATCTGGACATGGTCCTGGGCTACTGACATTAGGTGGGCCTGCTTGAGCCAAGGGCTTGAACCAGATGACCTATAGAGGTCCTTTCCAACCTCAACCGTCCTGTCATTCTGTGATTCTATGAAATGAAGGGAAACAATTACCCCCAAAAAATTGAAGAAGGTGAATGAAGCCTACTAATAGCAATGTGATAAACACTTCCAAACACTTCCATTAATATTTTGAATAACCTGGTAGAAGTCCCTGCAAGCCTTACATGTCTGTTTCATCTCTACCTTGCTACATTTAGTAAACCTCCTTATGTACATAAAGCTGTCCTATTGAAAACACATTACGCTAACTTTCTTTAACATATTGTACTTCTCAAGGCTGCATGACCACGTTTATGTAGCCTCATTACCATTTTTCACGTGAATTGCAGAGCTCTTTTCACCATCCCCCCTATGCCATTTACAGCACTGACTGTTCCTGAAGATTTCCCAAATGATGAGGTCATTTTCAGCGTGAAAGGAACCACTTGCTCAAATGGTCAATCTGCCTGCTGCGCCAGACGTAAATAAATCAAAGAAGACTTAAGGCCAATATCAATAAACGTATGTAAATCAAAAAAAGTATTATAGCCTGATAGATACCTCTCAGGTTAGCTATACATTCATTTTCATTACAAGCTGAGGAACACTGAGTAGAAACTCACCAAGAACAATATGACAGATGATAGCTCATCACAGTTAGAAAAGTAAGAGAAGGGGAAAAAAACCACCGTTACAGTGTCACGGGAAGAAACTGCTAGCACATTATATTTTTATGGCCATTTTTTCAATGAGATATAACTTGATTCAATATCCTAGTGAAATTCTATATAGCATATATAGGCATTTAATTACTGTACCTCAGACTGATCTCCAGAAGCAGGACGCTACTACATTTTTTTCTTGCCGTTAATAAGCTAGCTAGAGACTAATCAACTCGTTCCCACCCAGGCTTCATAAGACACTTCTCATTTTGAGGCCAATGAAACTGGTCATACATTAGTTCCAGAACCAGAGACACCACAACCACCATCCAGTTACCACTCCAAATGCTATTTTTCTTACTTTATGTATGTTATAAGGTTTTTACTTAGGACTGAAGGCTGGAAATCAAGTTGGTTCAAAATAAGAGAATATGTTTTGTTTTTTAAAATCAGTATTATAACTTTGCAATAAATAGTATTCAAAGATAGTGCACAAATATTTGATACACTTTCACTGGTTATGGTCATTGTCATATATTTCACAATAATCAAGCGCCACCAAATATCTTCTGGACATTGCTACACAACTTTCATCCATATTTCTCATTCAGAAGACAACTCATCAAACCACCAAACTCACACCTTGGTAATCAATATAACATGTTCAATATAACACAGTTCATTTAACTGGGGAAGATCCATACCACAAAACCAAGCAGTCCTGTGAACTTAATTTCAAACCTGAATATAACAAATGATACAGCACCGATCTCGTCGAGAACTGGAATCTTTTTACTGTTGTTTCTAAGAACACTGCATTTTGAACTGCAATCCTTCAAGTATTGCATTACCTTTACTATAAACCAAAGGGCATTAAGACAGAGGCTGGGGTAATCCATAAGTAAGGAGCACAAGAGAGGATGTGATTGTGCCTAATCACACAGATCTAGCAGAAAGTGGGGGAAAGTCCCCTTGCAACTGAGCATACAACTTGCTTCATTCCAGTGAAGAAGTTCTTCAGACAGACATAGCAACCAAAGTCAGCTCTCCCATTTCTAGGATGAGGGAGGTAATCACTAGGCTGTTATAGAAAAGACTGATAACTTCTTTTTCCTGTCCAAAAATAAGGAGAGAATGTCTGATTTTTGCAAGGAAAAAGAATTTGTCTTAGGCATCCTCAAGATATGACAAGTATGTCTGGCCCTTTGGGGGAGACAGCAGGAATGTCTAGTTTCTGGATCTAAGGTAGGAGGTATGCGACAGAATGTTGTAAATAGAGCATGAGGATGCAAGAAATCTGGCAAACTTTTTTTAAAAAGGATGGCATATAATGACTGTGTTTATTGTGAGGCAGTACCTGACAACAGGGTGTAAGACAGGTAGAAATAGTGAGTCTCTGGTAAACAATTGTACATCTGTGCTACTTCATTCTAGAGACCTTGCTTTAGCCACTAGTTCTTTTCTGGATCTATCCTATCATCAGTGCAACAGTGGAAGCAGGAAACGGTAGAAAGCCATGCTGTGTTTGCCAGGAACAGAGTTTAAATATATTCATTATATATGTTCAGATTATGCCTTTCTGTTTGCCATTCTGTCCTTCAATAAGAATGTCTAGAGTTCATGTAAATTAACAACATGAGCATCGTCTGAATTAGATAACGAAACACCGTGTCTTTCACTGTCATCTGATAATACCACTATTAATGAGCTGTGCCTGGTAAATCTAATTAGAGACAGCAGCAGTCACAATGACCATGACCTCCATAAAGCTGATTTCACTGAACTAAATGAGTTAAAAATTCACACAAATAGTTCTGTTTTAACCTAAACTCATCAAGTAATGTGAACCTGTTCAGAAAAGATGTTATCTCTTTTACCCTTACTGCACTATATCTGGAAAGTCTGCTATCTATAAAAATCGGTAAATGGGACTGGCTTTTCCTGGAACACTAGAAGTAGCAGTACCAGAAACTGTAATCTCCTTTATGTTCTAGAACAATCTACTATTATTCTCTCTGCTCCTTCCAGGTTTCCAGGGGACGGCTGACAGTCATGTGCATTATCTGATGCTCAAAAATGCATAAGAGAAAAACTATCCTATTAATTACAGGTGTCACTCGATGAGAAATTATGAGGACTTAATACATACAAGAAGCTGCTACAAGCAAGACATATAGGACTATTGGGTCAAGCCCACCAGAAAAACCCTACAGCGCACCATGGTGGGGTGAATAACAGACTAACAGAGCCCAGAAATAAAAGAATGATGGGAGGTGAGAAACAGAAAAATTAAAATTAGCTGAGCACAACAGTGAAAATGCAGAGTCAAAACAAGGTATCAAGACTGGTGTCAAGGTATCATCAGCACTGGGCAGAGAATTCAAACTTAATCTGGGGTGACCTAAAGTGCATGAGTGGGACAGATGGGGAAAAAGACCCCAAAGCATCAGACGGCTGCTGTTCTAGCGTCATCCTCTTGGACCGGTTGATGAACATCTTTATCAGCACTAAGAGGATGGAGGGATCTTAGGACTTTTCTTGAGCTCACAGAACATCATACCCATGCAAAAAGCAGCTGCAGCCTCCATAAAAGATTAGAGAGAAATAGGAAAGCTGCATTTAACAGGAGTGTCACTGAAGTGCCAGTGGCTTTTTGTTTGTTTTTAACAAATAATGCTTGTTTTCTGGTCACACAGCCATGTTCCACAAGAAAGCTCATATGCCTTCTGCTCAGGGCTAGCCTATCTCCCCACCTTCCCAAAAAGCAGATTGGAGCTGAACAAAAGTGGTTCAGAGAGTTCACAGCAGAGTAAGGGAATGAGCAGCACGGACAATCAGGATCCAAGCAATTGAGGATGTTTCCAGCCTCTCCTTCTATCAAAATGGACGTACTTAAATGTGCGGGTAGGCAGACGCAGAAAATAAAATACCTATCAGCCCCCAAAGGATTGTCAGGCAAGTACAGGGGTGTGAATGCTTCCCATGCTTTTCTTCAATTTGTCTCAAATCCGTTACGATGGGACAACTTCCGGGAGGATGTTGCAGCTATTCACTTTCAGAATTTCTCACAGAATATCATTTTTCTCCACTCTGTACATGCCAGAACTCCAACAAACATGCCCAGTAATGACTGTGGAGCCAGTTTTATGATGTGGCTATCTGTCCCCTGGGAACAGGACTGAAGATACCAACCCAATTTGCATGGACTACTGTGTGATCTTCAGATGGTAATAAATTAAGGCGACTACTGCCAGCTAAATGCTTGGTACTCCGATTACAAAGCCCCTGAGCAACACAGAGAGTGTTGCTTCTAAGACTCTAAATCAAACCTGTAACATTTTGTGAACATAGGTCATGGCATTTTGTATCTTCTGTTGCATTGGAGACAGAAAAGGCAGCAGCCTTTAGGAGGTGTTTGGGGGTGGGGAACGTGTCAACCAGTATGTTAAAAATTAGCTGAGCATAACAAATTATTCTTAATATACATTCACAACACACACTGTAATGACTGAGAATGCTGCAAATACTGAATGCAAACTATTGCTAATGCGTTTTGCAGACCCACACCACGGAGTACATTCAGTCATGTTTCAAGTTTTAGTTGACAGATTGACAGATACCAATTGACAGAATACATCGTGGTGGAATTCTTGGCACTGCTATTATCTATCAGAGAGTGTAGATGCAGGAACACAGTAGGACACATTTCCATGTGAAAGATTAGTCATGGGAAGCGGTGCGTTACTACAGTTCAGTAACGCTGACTGTACAGAAAATTAAAGATGAGGAAGGTACGGTGACAGTTTTCACTACCTTTGCAAAAAATGTTGCTTTAAATGTTGCAAGGAGTAATTAAAAGGAAAATACTGTTATGAACTAATAAACTGAAATACTTGATTTACATAATCAATTTGTATATGGAAAATCAATGGGATGAAAGCAGAAAAGTCAACAGTATGTTTATACCTCAGCTTTTAAAAGTATGTGGTTCATTTTAAATTGCAAGGAAGTCATTTGAGGCCCTATGGCTCCTCCTACAGAACCATAATGACAAACTAAAAGTTTCAGCATGAATTTGAATAGGAATAAGACAGTCCTTTAAAATTGTTTTCCTTTGTTTAAGATATACAGGTACATACATTTTTTTATATATATATATATGTGTGTACGTATTCATACCTGAACAAAATGTCCTGAGATCAGAGGTTTACAACATAAACTTCACTGTGTCTTAGGTTAGTGCTCTCAACAAAACAAAAGACAAAAGTCTTAAATGTTTGATTAAAAGTAACATTCAGCTGGCAGCATGACAGTGTAAAGTGCTAAAATATGCCTGTAAGAATTGTTACTCTCTTCAAATATTTTACATGCCATGTGGATTTTTCTGCTTTTCTAGATGACTCATGTTTTGTTAACAAATTCTCAGAAACAAATGCCACAGGAATGAATTAAAAGCTGACCTAATGAAGGATAATGTTAGAGGCGAAATAAATAGATTCAGGCATGCACAGAACATGCAGTTCTCAAGAACATTCCCACAGTAATGTCACAAATACAGAGAAACTGAAGGCTTTTTGATTTGTAGCAGAATGAAACTCTAACAATGGAAAATTCAGATAGCACTAAATATATATAAATTGCTTTAACAGATATTTCAGCAGATTGAAAATCTGAAATACTAGTAAAAAATTTTTTTGAAATTCGAATTAATGTCATTGCATTATCAATAGGATGATATTACCATAATGTAAATCAATCAAAACGAACCATAGATTTCTTGATATTTGCCACATTTAATTAAAAATCACGCTGTGATCCATACTTGCATCTAGACCTCCTGTGGCTGCCAGTGACAGTCTACTGCAACAATAGGATCTCCGTTCATACAAAAATGCATACTAATAAAGTAACCGCTACAGCATTCTCTGTCAGCACAGGAGAAAATGCAAAAATGTTGTTGCCTTAATTGTTCAGATCACTGGGAATTAGGATGGTGTGGTTTTTTTCTGTACTATTAATATATACTTTAAAGTGCAGCTGCAGAGTGTGCCACATTAATGTGTTAATTCCTTGATGCAAATTTAATCACTTCTCATTGACAGAAAGCCAAAAGCTTCTAAGTTGCTTTCATTGCTATAATATTTAATTTCTTTTTTTTTTCCTTTTCCTCCTGTCTTCTCTTTTCAGAGCACAATTTAGCATACCCTAAACCTCTGCCAGTTATGGGAGAGCTATAGACGTTGCTTTGAAGGAATAATTTTCCTTGAATCATCCTGGGGAAAAAAAAAATAAAGAAAAGAAAAAAAGAGACATAGCTAGACATGTAGAGCATTCTGTAAAAGGTCTTAACAATGAATTTACTGTCTGACAAAGAGATTATTTACTTACTACACCTCTGTTTCTTATTACTGTATGCACTTTCACTTCTGGCAATTTCATATGATAAGGTGTCATCTTGTTTGTTATAGATTAAGTACCACAAAAAATCCCCAAATGCCTATCAACAAATGTTTCAGCTAAATGACCTTTTCCAGATTTCCATCTGCAGCATGTTCTCACTCAGGTGCTGGATATAAAGCAGTTTAAGGAGATGGAACTCAAATTTATGAAAATCAAAACTTTAAAAAGGAGAATATTGTTCTTTCTGCAATTTCTTGGCAGGATATCTGATGTTCTAGTTTGTCATTCAAATTGAAAAGAACAGTTCTGACCTCTTCCTAAAGTGTGCACAATCCAGCTGATTTAATACCTTTTTACATGAAGGCAAGAGATAACAGAAATGCATCTCTAGCAGCACCTAGATGTTCAAAGATGCAAAACGAACATGGTGCTTAGTGAAGATAACTTTTTGACAGATTCAGTCCTCATGGTACTCTTAGGCGAGGTATAACAGTTTCTTATGTGTAGAGCTAATGCAGCAGAGCAGGGGTGACCAAAGTGTGGACCGCGGATCAAACTGGCCCATAAAGCAGCTTTAGATAGTCTCTGGGAATGCTGCTGGCCAACCAGTCAGCTCACACTATCAGCTGACCACCCCAGAGACAAAGCTTATGAATCTTCAATAGTTCCTAGACAGATTTTAACTCACCTGCATTGGAAAATAAGAGCGTTCTTCCTTCTGCTTCTGAAGGCTGTCTGTGAGGTCTTACGTAAAGCAAAAGGGCTAATAATGGGGCAAGCGATCAGATAGGAACAGAAGCTGGCCCAAACCTTGGCTCACATTCTTGTTGCTGCTCAACCCAGAAGGGGAAACCTGGTTGAGAAAGAGGAAGACATCTTAGTTTGCCTCCTACTCAAAACCTGAAGTAGGAGGAGGGAAGGAAATGCAGGTGTCTCCATACAGGTTAGCGTCTGCCTACCTTCACTCAATAGGTCTGGCTTAGCCCCATACAAATACAAGGGCCAGACTTGTACTGCTAAGAGTGGTCACCTCCTCATAGAATCATAGAATCTTCATGGTTGGAAAGGACCTTTGAGATCATCAAGTCCAACCATACACACACAAAAAAAAGAACCAAACAAAAAAAACCCTACAGTCTCTGCCACTAGAGCATGCCCTGAAGTGCCAAATCTAGACATTTCTTAAATACCTCCAGCCACGCCATCCCAAGACCCCTCCTGCCCAGTCACTGGAGCCTAGCCCAGTACCCTGGGGTCTCTGGCCATGCTGAAGGATACGGCTCCTACTGTCCCCTTTGCAGGTTCAGCCATCAGTGAAGCTGAGCACATACCCCAGACACACTCAGAGGACAGGCACACGGCCAGTCACACAGACAAGGCGCTGCCTCCAGCAGCACCCGCGTTCAGGACTCACACCAGACACAGGCACAGGCAGCCACATCCCCTCCTTCTCCTGGGCTGGCAGAGGCAGAAGGTCACTGGTGCAGCGCACACACCACACTCCCCAGGTTCACAAGCACACGCACATTCATGGATCTCCTGAGCACTGT
The DNA here is from genome assembly GCA_013400035.1 of Rynchops niger. Lineage (NCBI taxonomy): Eukaryota > Metazoa > Chordata > Aves > Charadriiformes > Laridae > Rynchops > Rynchops niger. Next base: position 51,532 of record VXBH01003376.1, read on the forward strand.
CCTGACCCCTCTGGCCCCCCGAGCACCCCTGCCCAGATCCTAGACCCCCCTTACCCACCCTGTGGGTCCCTGACTCACCGGGTGGTCCATCTGGGTGCTCACTGCACACACACAGCACTCACACACTCATCCCACAGGCACCTCACACTCACGGGTCCCCCCAAATACCAGCATGGACCCTCCACCTGCCTGATACCCCTGCACAGACCCAGGGCCTCCCACTCCCTGGCTGGTCCAGCTTGGAGTTTGCCAGTGAATCCACACGCACACCCCACACACACACGGTTTGTGGCAGGTACAGACACTCTCCCCCAGCAGCCACCACCTGGCACACAGACCGTGACCCGCGGTCCTGATCCAGCCACTGGCCCCAGAGCCCTTCACTCACCTCACTCACACCTGCAACCCCATAGCTGGTTTTTAGGACACACACAGTTCGGCCCCCAGTGGCTGGAGGTTAAAGACCCCCACCAGTTCCAGTAGCTAACGCTGAGACCCCACTGGCTCCAGTAGCTAGCTTCCTCCTTTTCTTATTATCCTGTTTTATCCACTGAAAGAAATCCTTGACAGATACCCTCAAAGGAGCAGACACTCTCTTTCTGTATACCTTTACACAAACCAAGTGTGGGGGGTTTTGTGCAGAAAACAAGCGGCATCCTGCAACCCAGAATTCTGGGTTAACACAGACGTTATATCCACACATGTAAATTAAACTTGCCTGTGGCAATTCTCTGCCATTAAGGCCATCCAGCATGGAGCAATCCACAACCTTAATTTAAAATTGCCTTGGCCTCCAAAATCCTGTGGTTGAAGACAAACTGTCTATTGGGAATGGTCATTGGCCTATACTAGCTCGCAGATTAGTTCAGACCACAGTGGTTGGCACAGGCAAAAAGCACACCACCTACCCTGTAAAATTGTTAGAACAGTTTCTAATAGATCCCCAGTACTTGGGCATGTTCTTTGGCATTTCTTAATTTACTGGTGTAAACCTTGCCTATAAAGCTCATCAAGAATCAGCATGGGTTCAGCAAAACCATCACAGAATTAGAAGTCATACAGGTAAATAGACCAGGGGTGATGTAGCATGGTCTGATGTCTCTCCACTGAGGCTCATAGTTTATCCAATTTTATTTGTGTCATTCAAATTACCTCATTACTTCTGACAAAGAATCAACTTTATCATTACCCTGTTTTGGTGGTCAACCCCCACAAGGCTATACATGGGAAAAAGGACAGAGACGTGTTGACTTTGACCTTCCATGAACGTAAAGTCTTTTATCTTTTGCTTACACAATTTCAGCAAGGGTTTTAAGATGATCAGAAGCACAGGTCCAGATCAAATAAACTGTAACAATAGCCTGCGTGTATATGGGTGGGGTGACAAATCTTGAGGTATTTTCTGAATATGTTAGTAGCCCTTGATTAGTGATGAGGGAGCAGCTGAATTTCCAGAGTACCAATGCAGTCATGTTTGAACAGATTGGTTTGTTTATTAGTATTGACAACGTTGGAGAACAATATCACGTTTTCTCAGATCTAAAAGATCCAAAGCATTGTCCTGTACTTATTGACATTAACATAGAAGCAACCAGAAATGCTAGAGAGTCTAAGAGCACTAGTGCAGCAATAAGTAGAAAGATCAAAGGCCTTAGCAGCCCAAAGATAATGGTCTGCATAACTTGATAAAGAAATTGAACCAATCTATAGCTTGCCATTGATAGCTTTTGAGTAGTATTTTTCATCTAATAGGTCATAGAATCATAAAATCATAGTATTGCTGAGGTTGGAAGGGACCTTTAAGATCATCAAGTCCAACCATTAACCTACCCTGACAAAAGCCACTTCTAAACCATGTCCCTAAGGACCCCATCTACCCTTATTTTAAACACCTCCAGGGACAGTGAATCCACCACCTCCCTGGGCAGCCTATTCCAACATTTAATAACCCTTTCAGTGAAAAAATGTTTCCTAGTATCCAATCTAAACCTCCCCTGACACAACTTGAACCTGTTTCCTCTTGTCCTATCACTTGTCGCCAGGGAGAAGAGGTCAGCCCCCATCTCTCTACAACCTCCTTTCAGGTAGTTGTAGAGGGTGATAAGGTCTCCCCTCAGCCTCACAAAATTACAACAAGCTACTTCTTGTCTGTTTTCTATCTATTCTTTCTCTTGACAGGAGAGACTTTTCAGTGGAAGATGCATAGATGAACAGAGCCTAGTTTCTAGCTAGTTAGTGAAAAGGTGTAATTACCAAAAAAATAAGTTGCACATATCTTCTCCTGCCAACATCACCAGGAAACTACAGAATTGCCTTCTTGATTTGAGGTATGCACCTCATTTCAAAATTTTATTTGTCAGTGCCTTTGATCGGCTAATAAAAATATACCCCATTAAAAAAAGCCTGTCTGCAGGATTAAGTGTTCTTTTTGGTTTTTTACCAATTGCCCAGTAATGATAAAGGGCAATAAGAAAATTTAAGCTAAAGGGTAAAAATATGACAATAAAAATAGCACATATACCATCTGCAACATCACACAGCACAGCTAATTTATGTCACAACTGTTGAAAGTCAGAACAAGGCTCAACTGTACTTGCCTAAACTTTTTCTCCTACACAGATTAATAAAGAACAATCAATCCAGTGTACTGCCCTTTCAGTAGACTTAATGTACAGTGAATGGATAGTAATTAAACTTTAAATTTCTAAATTGTCATTGTGCTATGATCTCATCTTTTTTTTTTTTTTTTTTTGGTACCACCTATAAATTAGACTATAATGTATTATTAAAAGGATATAGGAGGCAGTATTGAGATTAGAATATCAAAGTACCACAGAAGCAAACAAGTAGGGCTCTGCTTTCAAAGAACTTCTTATCCTACAAGTGCAGTAAAAAATAGCACAGGATGATTTGCTGGGAGCAGAGAAGAAAGTTATACATGATTAAAGTATTTCAAATGAATACTAACAAGACAGATCCCCTTCCGGACAGCATAACAGAACCAGATGAAGGACTTCAGACATGAAGTCACGAGTTTCTATAGAAAAAGCTAAAAGCCAGCTTCAGTCATTAACATACTAGTAGACTCACATCCCATAACTAGCAACCTAGCTCAGATCATTAATGCGTTTGATGATAGCTTCCCATTCACTGTCATGGTCAATATCCCATGTCCTCCCTTGCCCACATTTATTTATGCCTAATTTTAGCTAACAGACTTTAATGTTCAAGTTAGTTGTCCAATTTCCTCACACTCCCTTTATTGTCAGTGGGAAAAGGCAAGCTTCTACAGAGTCATTTGGAACAGGAGCGTAAATATGGAAAAGGACCAGATTTCCCTTGAGCAGATTATCTCACTCTGCTGTCTGGGGAGAGGCCAGTGACATTGTCCCTTGTTTAAGTATTTAAAACCAGGCAGCTCAGTCCAAGTCAGTCTGGCCTAACACAGCCGTACATCACTTATTTTTGAAATAACAAAAGGCAAATTCCGCTTTCAGTTTCTCTGCTCACAGAGACGGTTTTGCAGTGGGAAGGAAGTAATTGGCTTTGAATCACAGCAAAATAACCTCGTCTCTAACAGGGCAGGGCCAGCAGCTGGCTCATTTCTCCTTCATCTGCCCAGGAGAATTCATCCAGCAGCTGATAGGCCAAGGCTTGCAATCTGATATGAACAGATTTGGACAGACAGAGCTGATTGAAATTGATTGCTGGCCACCAAAGCATGGCGAATTTTGTGTGAATAGTCCACAGTGAAGTGATGTGTGAGAGCGTGTGTGTGCTTGTACAAAAACTGCAGCAGTAGCCCAGAGCATTAAAATTGTACCAAAAGCTGAGGTGCTAACCTTCTCAAGAGGAGCCCAAGATGTCTGTCAAGAAAAAGACAAGCTGCTTTAAACTGGAGGTGTCAGAATGAACAAACCACTTTCCTTTATCACCTGTGTGTGACCCTATAGTGTAGAATTCCTTGCTGCTGAGAGGGGCTGATGCTAAAAGTCCAGGTAGGTTCAAAACTGACAGGACAACGTCATGGGGGAAAAATAATCTACCAAGGCAAGTTAAATGCAAAGACATTCCTCAATCCATAAGTCTATTGGTCAGGAACAATTGGAGGTTGGAAGAATATTCTGGAAAACACCAAATGCTGACTTTCTTCATGTGCACTTCCTTAAGCTGTTGCTGGATAGCAGATATTCACTCTGACACTGCAGGAACATTTTATGCTCCTTGTCATATTCTTAAATACTCTTAAGAAACTGGGGGTTCTCCCTCACTTCCTAGAAAATCTGTCACTGTCTTCCTCTAGAGTGAACCTAGATAGGGATGGTAGGGAAAGAGGAAAGTCAGAAACAAAAGCCTTGCTTGGTTGAGGTGCTCCAAAGAGAACAGAACATGAAGCATTTGTGTCCTTCCATGGGCACAGACAAGATGTAAAGAAAATTCCCCACGCAGCAAGCAAACAGATCAGCAGAAAGAGATTTAGTCTGTATCTCTTTTGATGACTTTTATAATCTGAGTGAAGATACAAATGCAAATCTCTGGTTTCAGGACTAGCTACTTAACCTGTTCGATTCCCTGATAAGCCCTGTTCATCATCCAGTCATCTAAAATGTTTTAAGAAGTAAAAACTCAGACATTCCAAAGAACTACCAAAAATACCAAGAGGTTCCCACATCTGTTAACCTTCAGCTATTTTAACCTATCTTATACAGTAGCTCAATAAAGCATAAGCACAACCTTTCATCTTTCTCTATTCAGCAAGCATTCTATTACACACACATGCTTTAGAGATTTGCAAAGGATGGTTAGTTGAATCAGGGTTCAAACAGCCACACTTCTTTATAAATCAGAGTTTTACATAAGCTCTGAGATTCAGAGAAGGGTAAAAAAAGGCACCATTGCTATAAAAAAGTCTATTCTGACATGTAACACAGGCTACAGGTATTAAATCCTGTCCAATAACTGTGATTGAGTCAGAGCATATCAAAAGGTTTTGGCGAGAAAGAATCAAAAAGTAATCAGGGCCAAAATACTAAATTTCTCAAGGCTGCTGGAAAATTACAATTCCTAGTGACACAGAAAAAATATATCCCAACAAAGAAGTCTAGAACATGAGAGAAACAAAAACTGAAGAGTCGTAAAAATAATTCAGTCTTACGTGTTCAATCAGATAGAAAGTAATAAAGTACACTAACTATGCTAGACCTAGATATTTCAGTTTAAATTATAACCCTAAATTGGAAATGNAAGCAGATTTTTTGTTAGAATTCTAAACTTTATAGACTCATTTCAGAAAAATAAAAATGCCTTGAGAGACATAAAATATTCTTAGACTGAAGCAATGTATATTAATTAAACAATTCGTTCTGGTTTTATTCAGAAATTATTGATAGACCATATTTAACTAAGACAAACTGTAAACACATGTTTATCAAAGGGTTTGGAAATCTAAAAGTTGATATTATAACATCACTTTTAATCAAGATTCATAAAAGACTGGTATCACAAAGATTTGTACATGTGCTTCAGTTTACGCACTCCAAGTAGTCCTATCTGACTCAACAGGAACAGTCACAAAGGATAAAACTGAGCAATTGCATAAGTCTCTATAGGACTGATGTTTAATACATCTGGGAGAATAATTTAACTGTTAGCCTCTGAGCAGGAAGAAAGTGAAAGGCACTGATCCCAAAAGAGATCTGTATATTTTAATTGGGAATTTAATTAGATTACTATGAAATATGACAGAAAAACAAAAAGAGCAATGCAATTCTGATTGAGGTATTGCTTCACAGAAGCAGGGAGAAAATAATCCTCTTTGTTTTAGTCAGATAAGAAAAATAGTAGCTATAATTAGAAAAAATTACATATAATTACTGAAAATGAAAACCTTGAATAATTATTAGAAAAAATATTCTAATGGGGGAACTATTAAGCTGTGGCATAATCATTTGGAGAAAAGAATAAAAAGCAGAGAGCAGCACTTAGGAATTTTAAACTCCATCAGACATAACGTTAGAAAAAGTACTCCCAGGACAAGCCTTCGTAGCCCAGAAGGCAAGGTAAGAAGCTTGTTTTTTGTATTTCCATTGCTTGTCATTCCATGAGCTTCCAGCTGTGTGAATATCACTAGCAACTCTGAGCCAGTTTTGGATGCAGTGGCAGCTCACACAAGAGATATAGACACACTATGTCTGAGAGTATTCCTTCTCCACAGGCAAGATACCAACCACGTCTCATGACTGACTCTAACTGTGCTGAATTATGCCGTAATTAAATAATTATAATTACTTATATTAACCATAATTTAATATAATTACCTAAATGATCACTATAAGTTTGTCTCTCAAATAAGCAACTTTTCTCCTATTCAAAGACAGATGTCCTTTGTGATAACTGTCAGTGCTATTTTTTTATTTGTTACAACCTGTCTCCCCTTGCCAGTTTGACTGAATAACAGGCACCTGCCCCTTGGAGAATTTACCTCATTAGCTAAAAAATTTTTAATCCAACTCAGTCTTAAATAGGCTCGGAATTACAGCTCCTGCATGACTGTAACACCGTGGAGGACTCAGATTTGCAAAACGTTCTGTTATAAAAATTATCATAGTAGAATCATCATAGAATCTTCATGGTTGGAAAGGACCTTTGAGATCATCAAGTCCAACCATACACGCACCAAAAAGCCCCCAAACCCCTACAATCTCTGCCACTAGAGCATGCCCTGACGTGCCACATCTAGACATTTCTTAAACACCTCTAGGGATGGTGACTCAACCACCTCCCTGGGCAGGCTGTTCCAGTGCCTGACCACTCTTTCAGTAAAGTAATTCTTCCTAATATCTAACCTAAACCTCCCCTGCTGCAACTTCAGACCATTTCCTCTGGTCCTGTCATTCTTCACCTGGGAGAAGAGGCCAACACCCACCTCTCTCCAACCTCCTTTCAGGTAGTTGTAGAGGGCAATGAGGTCTCCCCTCAGCCTCCTCTTCTCCAAAATAAACATGCCCAGCTCCCTCAGCTTCTCCTTGGTTTTTTGTGACGTCAACAAATTGAATAATTCGGGTCAAAATTTTCTATGATGTGCCATGATTTCAATTTTAATGTTTAAAACCATGAAATATTCTATAAGCACTGAGAAAACCTTGCTCCAGTTTCTAAGACCAAACAGACTTTCCATTTGCCACATCAGTGTCTGGGTGCAAGTGGAGAAAGTGATGTATAATTGTACTTCAAATGTAAAAGTCATTTAAATTTTACTGTTTCACATGAACATAGTCTGCCTTCAGCCACAGCAAAGAAGTACAATAGATCCTATGATTTAGCATCTAGCCTCCAACCCCATCCCTACACCCCAAAAACCAAACCTCGGTCAGTCATTTCCCACACTGCAGTACTAATTTGTAATAACAACCTGATCATTTTTATAATATCACATGTAAAGAAGCGAAGTTTTGCTTGTGCTGTTGTTCAAAAAAGAGGCAGTTTAATAAAATGAATTCCCCTATTCTTTACGTTTTATGACTTGGGATTCTTCTGCTTGTCATTTCATTTTGAAGGCTCCTTATTCTATGAAAATAGCTTGTGATACAGTCTTAAGAAAGGAAGTTCTCTAAGGATTACAGAGCAATGTTAGTGGATATATGAATGAACCACCCTCTACAAGAAGGAGGTTTAAACCTGCTTGGCAGTAATAGATCCATCTCCAAAAATAGGCTTGCACACAAGGATTCTTTATTGTTTTTTTTTTTTTTTTTTTTTTTTTTTTTAAAGACCTTCACTTGCTCAGACTGGAGCTCTTTCTTAAGAAGATGTGGAATGCCATAGCCTGATAGAAGCGAGGTTGTTGCATGTCTGTGACCCCATCTCCAGCCAGTAGTGAGGTTGAGCATTCATTCCCAAGAAGCACACATGCTCATTATATAGCGTACATATAGAGATATATCTATATTCACACAGATCAAGGCAGGCCGAACACACACAGCACCCACAGAAACAGGCAGCCTGATCCCTGTTTGTCCCCTCCAGCTGATCAGGATTGAAGTCTACCAGCAGAATGTAACACCATGGGTGTCCACACACACAGTTATAAATATGTACATCTGTTATATGTGTGCATGCAATACCAATCCCTCCCACAGCTGGCCTAGGCACTCGGTCTATCCAGTATCAGGTCCCTCTAGTTGTGGGCAGAGACCTGTGAGCCCCTGGATGTTCATGGTGCCACTGCAGTTGCTGGTACTAAGACCTCTTCTCCTGCTCGCTGGCTAGTCCAGTTTTAAATTTGTTAATATTCACATAAAAACACATTCAGGATGGAAAGCTCACCCACACAGACAGTAAAAGTTAGGTTTAATAAAGAGATATGACAAAGTGTGGTAAGTAAGCACAGGACTCATTCAGACAAGTGTACTGACCTGCAACCTGATTACACTCAACGAAGTCCTTTAACCTCTTCTTCTATTTTTCCACACCATTCCTCACCAGTCTACTTTTTCCTCCCTTTGTTAATACGCCTAAACATGCCATAGTAAGTCTCACACATTGACACAATCCCCTTAATGTATCCCATAATAAGTTTTACACTATCATCAAAATACTCTTCTGCCTGCATCCCACAATGGGTCCTATTAGCCCTGCAGGCAGTAACAGACAATTAAAGAGTAAAGCACAACATTTCCTCAACTTTACATAACCTTCTTTAGTGCAGCTGACATATAATCAATTACTTTTTTTAAAGAAACCTGAAGCCTAACAAAATACAGTAACTAGTACTGGCAAGAAAGCCAACTGCACCCCAGGCTGCATCAAAAGAAGTGTGGCCAGCAGGTCTAGGGAGGTGATTCTACCCCTCTACTCTGCTCTCATGAGACCCCACCTGGAGTACTTTATCCAGCTCTGGAGTCCTCAGCACAAGAAGGACATGGACCTGTTGAAGTGAGTCCAGAGTAGGGCCATGCAGATGGTCAGAGGGCTGGAGCACCTCTCCTAAGAGGACAGGCTGAGAGAGTTGGGGTTGTTCAGCCTGGAGAAGAGAAGGCTCCAGGGAGACCTTATAGCAGCCTCCCAGTATCTAAAGGGGGCCTACAGGAAAGATGGGGAGGGACTCTTTAACAGGGAATGTAATGATAGGACAAGGGATAGTAATTTTAAACTGCAAGAGGGGAGATTTAGACTAAATATTAGGAAGAAATTCTTTACCGTGAGGGTGGTGGGACGCTGGAACAGGTTGCCCAGAGAAGTTGTGGACGCCCCATCCCTGGAAGTGTTCAAGGCCAGGTTGGATGGTGCTTTGAGCAGCCTGGTCTAGTGGGAGGTGTCCCTGCCCATGGCAGGGGGGTTGGAACTAGATGGTCTTCAAGGTCCCTTCCAAATCTAACCATTCTATGATTCTATAAGAAAAAAAAGAAAGTTTTGGATTTCCTTATGCACAAATCATTATATTAATATTAGCAATTCTTTAATCTGTGGGATGGATGGGACAGTTGCTGCAAAGCAGGTCTCAAAATGTCTAATGCAAAGAGTTAAGCAATGAAAACATTTCCCCACTAAAGGCTAAATATAGACAATCCACCATGCAGCCATAAGGATTAAATGTTCATATTAGCCACATAAAAATTAGCAGTGAAATTGTCTGTACCAGACCATAATCTTCCTACCTTTTTGCAAAAAGTATCTTGAAAATCTAAAATAAAAGCATCTAAAATGAAGCATCCTCTTCTGAACACCGTGTTTAACTACACAAAAGAAAATGTGTAGTTGGTTGTTGTATCCGGAGCTACTTCTTTACAACCCAGTGGTGGAATGGACAAGAACATATTTTTCTCCTGGAAAGAAGAGTATCTGCGCCTTTCCAAACAGAATTTGATTTGCCTCAAAACATGAGGTGAGTCTGAACCTGCAGGTTACACAGATTACTGCATTCTGTTTTAAGTGAACCCACTACTTAGGAGCTCTGCTTTTCTGTTTGTTTCCCAATAAACCTGCTGGATTTTGATGTAAGATTTTTACTTTAATCTATAAGTCTTTACGTGATTGCCTTCAAGCGATGAAAGGAAAGATAGCTTATAGCCAAAGCAGAAAGTAACAAAAGGTCTTTATCTGGAAGACTTTTGCTGTTGTTGGGACTTTCTCTGGAAGACAGCCTTGGTTTTTTTGAACTCGTTCACCTTTAATCTCTTCCTTTCTCCAGCACACAGATTTGTTTCTGTTTTCAGATATTCAGCAGAGCCCACCACTTCTCAGGCTATTTCTCTAGAGGAGATTGCAGCGATTAACTTAGCCCCTGCTTTTCTCTCTCCTTAACCCATGAGATTGAATACATTAGATAAATAATAACCAAACTTCATGTTGCAAAGCAACCGGGCAGAGGGAGATTTCGTACCCATGGCTATCTGAACCATTCATGCTGGGTACTCAGGAAAATGAGGCCATTTAGCTTTGAATGGAAAGAGAGATGCACTATGAACAGAAATGATTAGTGGTCAATCTTTTTCTTTTTTTTCTTTTTTTTTTTTTAAAAAAAAAGCTGAATATTCTGAGCGTGTGTTATACTGCGCAGTATTAGAAATGAAGGAGAGATAAAGCTTCCTTAGTCCATCATTTGAGCCCCCCTAGGAAATCATCCTTCAAGTCCACAAAGAGAAATGAATTAAACACACATTAGACTCTTGATCCCAAGCAGCTTACAGGTCCAAAAGATCTTTCAGGATCTACTACACATACATAAAGCAATAATAGAGAATAATATTTTTTAAAGCTACTAAAATTTAACACTAATGAAAATATTTCACACCAGAATTTTAAGATTAAATCACAGCGGTTCACATACAGTCCTCAAATATAAGCCTACTGAATACTGTATTATCGTATATGTACTGTAAATGACAAAGTATCTCTTTATTTTGAGGTGATAAAATTCATATCTCTTGAGTATTTTACAAGCAATGCTGCTTCTCAAATAGTCAATAAATTCTTAATTTCTGTTTTAAATTTTTATAGCTTCAATTTCAAAAGATTTAAATTTATCTCATTAAAAGATTTGCAAAATATTTTTTTTCAGGACAACTCTGACCATAATATGACAGGGGAATATACATACTTCTATACATAGTATAGAACACATATAGCTATTTAGAAAATACACACTTATATGTGTGTATATATATATACACACACACATATGCACACTTAAATCTGTGTGTCTGTGTACACACTTATATATACACACACACGAGGATCTCTGTAGTTCATATAATTTCTAATTTCCTCTTGCCTTACAGAAAGAATCTATCAAAAGTTCCATGAAGCTGAATTACGAGACAACTTTTTTAAAGTAAACAAGGGAACCCTCAGCTGTCAAAACAGTGAAGCTTTAATTGTTGCCCAGAAAAATGCTAAATGACTTTCATCATCACAATGTAAGTTTTGATATACTATAGTTTTCTATGAATTTGCAATAAAGCAGTACATAGCACTTTCTTTTCCAAAGGCAGCTAACAAAACTTATCCAGAGGAGTCATTGTTTTAATATTCTTTTACAGACACTGTGCATAGAAGATGGCATCCATGGAAGAGCTGGATCCGTTGTTACACCATAGATGATAGCTTCCAGCAACATACACCACGGCTCTAACTCCGGAAAGGAACACGTGAGGGAACATGGATTTTCTTTCAGCCCAGCAAATCTGTCAACAGTTCATTCTGCAGACAACCTCATAGACATGCAGACAAAATCATAGAGTTCCCTCTCAGCACCCTCAGTCGTTGTTTTTAGTCTTTTTCAATTCTGAAGATGTCATGTTCACATAACTTCAGGAAAGCCGTTAGAGACCTTTGATATTTCTAAAATTATAGCTTGAGAACCATTGCTTCCAACCATGGTTCTCTTCTTGGCTCTCTGCTCCCGTAATGTTCTGAAGTGCACTATGTCATTTGGAGGGTAGAGCACAAAACTGAGTGACAAAAAGGATTAGGAAAAATAGAGGAGACATGACTTTGAGGTGGGAGGTTGAAGTAAGAAGAACAGATAGATCAGAAGAGCTCTGATTTTTTTTTTTTCCTGCACATCAGCAAGCTTTCAAGAGTAGGAGACAAAATATTGTCCGTTCAGATGGACTACTGCCTAATAGCTAAGGCAATCTGTGGGAGATGCAAACATGATTCACATCAAATGGAGGAGGGACTTTCAGGTTAACTGAATGCTCACATCATAACCACTTTCACTTGCATCTGTTCTGCAGTATTTTAAAAGGGGAACGTAAACAGAAGGGAAGTTAAGTGTCTGGACTTCAGTCCTCCTTTGGCGAGTGGTAGGTAGTAATGTGAAAACCAAGACTAAGACATTTCTGGGAATTTTTGAAATTTAGGCACTGGCTAAAAGGCAAAGCCCCTTCACATCAGGCAGCAGATGAATGGATTACAAGTTTGCACTTCAGTGCTGAAATCTGACTGCTGCTTTAGCATAAAGGAGAGAGGTTTTTCTTTGCATCTCAATCTTTGGGACTTCATCATTCATCCACTGCATTCATCATAACCCTACACAGAAAGGCACAGCTTCAGGACATGGCACTAGGACAGATAAAAACTAAACATATAATTAGCAAGTTTAGGTGGTGACTTTTTAAGTCATTACCTTTCAGGGATGTCACATATTAAACATCTGAGTATCCACTGAAATTGTTTCTTCACAAGACTTACATATATTGCATGCGTTGGCAACCCGTCTGCTCTCTGGCAGCTGACCCATGTTTGCCATTCTGCTGCCATGACAGTGCTGGCATTAAAATGTAATCAATACAATTCTGTATGCGATCTTGATCTAGCTTCAGAAAGGCATATAATTGGATTATCTATTGAATTGTAACCTCATAACAACTGCAGATGGGGCTTCTTGTATCTTAAGCGGTCAAGGACAGGTGAAGTATGAGAGCATGTTATTGAAAACAGGAAATTCTATTAATAAATCTATCTTTAAAGTGTTTCAGTATGACCTGAATCTCTCCAGGTCTGGAATCTTAATCTTTCCTTTCCAATTTATTAGCAGAGTAGCTTTGGGTATATGAATAAAGGAAAAGAACTAAAGGAGAGCATGCAGTCTAGGAATAGTCCTCTTTTCCTACTCTCCTGTCCCTGTCTCCAGGAATTTGAGTTTATCCCTCCTCACATCCTACTAAGGGCTGGAGAGCTCATTAAATATCAGATAACAAAACCCAGTCATTTAGCCTTTGGCACATAAAAAAAAAAATTAGGAGCTGTGTTAACACTACAGGCTACAAACTTTTTTTCTTTTTTTGGTAGATTTGTTGTATTAGTAATACAAAGCAAAGCACCTAGGCTTTATTTAAAGTTTACCTTGCAAACTTGCCAGCCAAATTATTTATGAACTGTTCCTGGGCTGGGTGCAATACCTAAAGTATGACCCATGAGCAAAACCTTGCATCTTTATTCAGTGATGCGATCCTTGTTTAGGGCTGGGGCAAAACAGAGATCTACTTTCTTCTGAAGGGCAATAGGAACTGACATGCCATTCCATAGTGACACTGATTTTAATAGTGATATGTACATAAGCTAATTACATAGGACTGGACTTTCCTCGAGTGTTTTAACTAATGTGTTTCCAACTAGGAGAAAGGCAATAGCCAAGAAAGGCCACACTTCTCCCCTAACCTCAAGCAGCTGAGATGACAAAAAGGGTTCAGAGCTCTTGATCTGGAGAGGAAGTAGGAGAGAAGTAAGGAGAGGTTTTTCATTGACCAGAAGAGGACAGCCAAATACAAAACAACTTCCCTCTCTTTTGCATCTTTATTGCCTCCTAAAAAGCTTCTTAAGTTTCGAGAACCCCATTTTTAGGTGGTTGGTTTTGCAACGTGTTGTACAGGGAAGCCCAGATACCTGTTTCAGGACTGTCTTTGCATCTCATCCACGGTCCTTTCATTTCACATAAAGACATGGGGTCAAGTAGCAGGAGTCAGAAAGGGGATTGTGTTCTTTTTTTATGCTTCACACTGTGTCTCATTAGCACACGGCGAAGCACTGTCACAGCATCTCATGCTGACAAGCCTCAATATCGCAGCACGTCACAACCAGAGAACTACCTGTTTAGGCTTAATTTAGCTACTACTGTAACCCATAGCCAGCTTGGTTTTGCTATGTTTATTCTGTTAGAAAAGCAAGAGCAGTTAACATCCCAATGTACATTTTACTGCCGGGTTATGGCAGGAGCCTGCAGATGAATAACTGTGGATTTTGGAACATGCCAGGAACTATTGCTGTGAAATAGTCATGCGGGCAATTGGACGAGAAAAGCAACAAAAGACTGAAATTCCAGGATGACATTCAAATCCACTCTGTTATTATGTTGTTTATACCAAAGCCCATGGCTCTGCTGTTAAGGGTCTTGTCGGCTTTTCCATTATATGTTCTTATTTTCAGGGATTTGTTGGTCACAGACATTCACTTCAGGCAGAGTGAAAACACTAGGAGACTAAAATTTGGCCAAAGGCAAAGAGCATTGTTTATAGCTGATAAATTCACAGCTGGACCGACTCTCTACTTTAACAATGTCAAAAATGAATGGAGAAGTAAGCGTGTCTTCTTATAAAATGAAATCCTAATAAGAACAAACATCTTTAACTTGATTTTTACAATACCAGATCCTATTAAGAGCTAAAATGCTAGTGAACAAGATAAACTCTAGGAAGAGCTTTTCAACACAGTCACATGCCTTTTCACGCTCATCCCCAGTGCAGAATTACAGGGTAGGAACAAGAGTACTTTGACATCTGCATCCACATGGAAAAACTCTTCCTGCACAAACAGGTTGGACTCGGTTACATACCTGAAAGTACATTTTGACCACTTCTAAGAATCTGTTTCCAGGTCTTCCAAAGCAGCAACAATCTAGGTAAAATGGACGGTCCTCAGCTGTACACAGAGATCCAAACGCCCACAAGCTTTGGATATGGTCACACTGCAGTTCACGTGTCATAACTGAAATGTATGAAACCAGAAACACCAACAAAGCACCTCTGAAAAAAAAAAAAAAAAAAAGGCATAATTTAAGCATCACCTAGGTATACTTGAAGATAATAATTCTCTAAATTTTTTAACTTAATTATCTCATTAAAAGATGTGTATTAAATTATCTGCTAAAGACAAAGAGGATTAGAAAAAAAAAAAAGAGGAGGTGTGACTTTGAGGTGGGAGGTCGAAGAGGAACAGACGGATAGATTAGAAAAGCCCTGATTTTTTCATGCACATCAGCAAACTTTCAACAGTAGGAGAGGAAACATTCAATGTATGGTTTGCCTCATTTTTAATGACCACTGAAGACAAATTTCAAAGAAAATTTAAATCTTCACTTTTTCAGAGAATCTCTTCCAACACTCATACACTCATCATCTGATTTATATCTAGAAAATACGGGAATGTTGATTCATATAATCAACGTTTGAATCAAGTTTATTCAAAATTAAAAAATGAGAAATTAAGATACATAAAGCACAAATATCTTCAAAAACCAGTGCACATTTCTGAATACCTTCTTAATTTCAGAGAAGTATATGTAAACTTAAAAGTCACAGATATTTGGATTTAAGTAACTTACCAAGATTTCTTTACTTAGTTGTATCCACAGTACTCTCAGCTTGCCAGCAGGGAAAAAGAGTGTAACACAGGCCTGGGAGTGAAGATGCCAGGTTCAGTTTCTGGCTGTGCTGTTCACCCCAGAGAAGGTGCTCTGCTGTCCTTCTATAAAATGGTGTCGGAGCACTTCTTCCTGACTTGAGGTGTCATGAGATGCTCAGAAAAAACAGGCAACAAATTCATCACGTTAGAGAAAAGAAGACATGAAGCAAGGCTAGCTTCTAACAAGAAAAGACTTGTTAGAAGTCTTTTTTCCCCCCGTTTTGCTCTGTGAATTAAGTGACATCAACTCTTGGAGGGATACACAGAACCATTCAAGCTTTGGAAAGTACATGTTTTTTCCCAAGTCTTTAGTCTGTAAGCACATTGATGACCATTTGCCTGAATGTTTTAATTATGTTCCATTCCTGCAATACGTAAAAAGACAAGCCACCCCAAAGGTTTTATAGAGAGTGGCAAATCCTCTTGGACAAGTGCAGCAGTATTAGAGCACCGCAGTCATCCTGTTAGACTGGAAACCTGTGCAGTTATTTACAACATCTTTTCATCTCACGTCCAAATTCTAAACCTTAAATCTCTGGTTACTGCAGAGATGTGCAAACAGTGGGAGGTCTCATGTATCATGCTAATACTTCCAGCACAGCAGCAGGCGACACTATAATTGCCTCTAGCAAAATTCCTTCATTTATGTGTCTACATCACTGAAGAATTTGCAATTATTTTTAAATATTTGCTGGTGGGTCCTTTAAAATATATTTATAGAGCTAACATTTTGTGCAGCTCAGAAACTATAAACTGTACAGTCTGTTCATTATTGGTTTGTATGTTACACTTCACTGACACTACAATGTCTCTAATGGAAAGGAATCCTGATATTTTTATTGCCACGTGAATTTTAACAGGGTTTCCAGACTACGCAGGTACTCTTCTCCAACTCTGCAAAGGGTCAAAATGAGCTGTTGCATTTCTAGTGGGCTATTAGGATGAAATAGAAATTGCAAAGCGCATAGGGTATACAAACCAAAAAATGTGCTGCTCCATCCCCTTCAGATGATACTCATCAGACAAGCTACTGCGCTACAATTTCCTTCTATTTAATACATAATCTTAATATCTCCATGCACAGAATAATTTGGAAATGTTCTCTACATTGCTGTCTCTTTCTAAGTGAAGGACATTAAACATTTTGATAGCTTCACTGTACCTTGCTGTGGGAATTTTCCTATGTCAGGGCAAATTGGAAGTAAATAGTATCAGTAGAGAATTAAGAAGGATGAACAAAAATTCATTCACATAAAATTCACAAAATATCCCTTGGTTAAGAACCTGGCTTAATGGGAAAGTTTTACCAAGAATAACAATTTTCCTCACAGCTGAACAACTCCCTGTACAAGTGGAGATTTTTTAAATTATGCTTTGAAGCCCCCTTCAAGTAACACACAATGAACTTAAAAAGGATAATTCTTTTTAAATCCCAGAATAAGCCTCAGCATTTGCAGTGGGTTGGGGAGAGGGAAAGGCTGCAGAAAGTTGCTTTGGGAAACAAGAAGAAAGATGCACCATGGATGGATTAAAAGGGAAAGGAAAAAAAAAAAAAAAAAAAAAAAAGGTAAAG
>VXBH01003376.1:68834-88896 GCA_013400035.1 Rynchops niger
AATCATAGTAGTGAATTTCTATAGGAAAGAATTGTGATTTAGAGTCAACAGCCCCCAGAGAAGTCCTTTCCTATCAGCTGACATTGAGTAAGAATGTACCGGGCTTAGGTGATTATTGGTGTCTTAAAGACAAGACCAAAGATGAGCTAGCATGCTACCCCAATTGATATTTACATCCAACTTAAAATATGAGACTTTTGAAACAGCATGCAACTGATGCAGGAAAAAAAAAAAAAACAATCATGAATTCAAAAGTAACTAGTTACAAACTAAGCCAGTATAAAATCCAGACTGAAAATAGAATAATGTATTTGTAAGGAAAATATCGAAATTGCCATGAACTAATATTTTTAAGAGCAGCTGAAAAGTTACAATAGTCACAAGAGTTCATTTACAGTTACTGATGTTTTCCAACATGGCCGGACACATCTACCTTATCTCAGGTGAAATGGAGTGCTGTAGAAAGCTATTCCATTGCTACACACAAAACAGACCACTAACTTGCCTTCATATACTTTCCTGCAAAATCACTTGAGCTTTCTAGTCAGAGTATCCCTCTAAAGCACTTGACTCCTCAAGACTCAATAACCACCTGAAATCTCAACAGAAATTTAAAACTGTTCATGAAGTAAATTGAGCAGTGATTTTATTTTAACTCTAAATTAAATTAAAAGCAACACAACTGAGAAAGAGCAAAGCAGACAACTTCAAGTGTAGTCAGTTTCCCTTTAGAGCACTTCCAAGTAGTTGGATTGTACTGATGGCATCTATTAAAAATTGAAGTACAATAAAGGGAACAATTCAAGAATAATTGCCCTTACCTTTCTAAAGCTGTAATCAGTTAAGAAGCACTGAAGATAGTTAGTCAACCTCACTCAGAAATCAACAAAACATGAAAACTATAATGAGCAACACTGATTTCTGAGTTGTATTTAGCACATCATTTACTTGTTAACAATATTGAGGGCAGTGACTAAAAATACATACAGGGGAGTGCAGGAATGAGTCCTGCACTCCCCACATCTCTAAACCCGTTTCTTCTGCTGCAAATGAGCAGCTCTGTGTTGCACTGCAGGGAAGAGGCAGCCCTAAAACTGAGACAGCTGTTAAAAAAAGAGGATTACTTCAAGTGCTGGGGAGCCCTCCAGTGGAACAGAGTCATTATAGCGATTTCTCCACCACCTCTGGCTCTAATGTAGAGTGAAGTACGTTGATGTTTGCTGTGCAGAACTCCCCGGGGAGTCAGTCTCATCTGGAACAATAAACATGTTGCTCCAAACCACACGGGGAATTGTCCAACACATGTAGAAACCAGCATCGGGAAAAAAAAAAAAAAAAAAAAAAAAAAAAAAAAAAAAAAAAAAAAAGAAACAAAACCACTCGTTTAATTTAAAGCTGTGAATCTGTCCATGAGGAGTGCAAGCTCGCTGGTTAGAGCATGTCTTTGTGTTCATGAGAGCCAAGTTCAAGTTTCTGATCTACCACAGGGTTAAGAAAATCATTGTGTGATCTACCGTGGGGTTAGGCCAGAACCTCTTCCTCCCTGCTGAAGGATGGAGATCCAGCTGTACAGGAGAGCTTTTAAAATAAACACATTGAAGGCAGTAGAAGCCAGACTGCATACGCGCATAACTACGTAAATAGCAGAGAAGTTTCAAAGAACAGCCAGCCAGCTGTCCTCTGGTTCATCTGTGAGTCCTCGCCTCATTTCTCAGTTACTCCTGCTGCATTTCTCAGTAAAGGCCATTAACTGTAATGACCCAGAACAGCATCACAGAAGACAGACCCCTTTTTGTTGGAAGTGCCTGTGGATTAACGCCAACATTGATCAGCATTGATCAAAGCATGGATCAGCTGCTATCCCTCTTGTGACGGGGCACTTTATGAAGCCTCAGTTGAGGTCCAAATCCACAAGAGAGTTCTCCAGCAATAAGGGAGATGTCCACAAGAGATACCAAGAGACCGTATCAGTCAGCTGGCATTACCAGGTAAATTGGCAGTGTTCACAGCCCAAGGGAAGAGCGTTCCTATGAGGATATTTCATCACAAAGGAAATCTGATGCTTCTCATTGCTCAATCTGTTCCCACTCACTTTGATTTTGCTTCATATTGAATTTGGGAGTGGGGGGTGTTATCTAAATATCCAAGGACAATCTGGATCAAAGAAATAGAATTTGAGAATGTTCACTTTTTACGTGTTTGGAAGCATGCTATTTTCATAAAATAGTCCATGCAGTAGCATCAAGCTAGATTTTGTGGTTTTTTCTCCATTTCTTCTGTAATTCCACAGATTTCAGTTTGACCTCCAAGTTCCTTGGACACTTCAGAATATAAACCCTTCCACCAGTGTACATCTACACAACTTCCAGCCCTCACGCAGACATCCTCTTGACTTCAGTGTAAAATACAAGTATATTCAAGTGGCAACAGAAAACCTTGGTTGTTGTAGTTTAAATTGCAGTGTACAAAGTAGAAAAGCATATGAAATTATTCCTGAATGTTATATTTCTAAAATGCACAATAGTCTAGTCTAGTAATAAACTAGACCTGGCTCAATCATTTGCAGTTTTTTGTAAAACATTGAAAATGTTGTTAAATTCCAATAGCAAAGTGGCAGAACATTGGTGTTTCAAAAAGAAGGCAAAGACTAATTACTAAGAAGTCAAAGGAAAAACATGGTTTTGTTCTGCACTTTAATTTTCTTCCATTTAGCAAGAACGAGAGCTGATTGTATTAAAATATTTCATTAAGGCTTGCATTTTCAAAAGTTGAAACAAGCCGTTCTGTGTTTAAATGTTCACAATACAGGAAAAATAAAAAATAGTGTAATCAGTATAATTGCAAAAGAAGAAAAAAANTCTTATCATATTCTCACCACATGGATGCAACAATACTCCTGCCCATAGCTTTAAATTACAAAATAATTAATAGCTATTAATGGAAGGCTATGCTGCATAGGTTCCCACTGTTACTCTAATAGAAGAGAACTCTAATGTAGACTCAACTTTTCTGATAGAAGATTATACTCTTATAGAAGAGTATTTAAAACAGAAATTAAGGTAAATACATGCATTGTTTAAAGAAGAGATATGAACACATTGACTAGTTAATTTTTAAATTAATCTCACAGTAAGAAGTGCCTGATTAGTTTCAAGGAGTGACCTCCCTCTTGGAGGAGGAAGGGAACTAGGGCAGCCCTGTTCTATCAGACCCAGCAGGTAATGAGCATGCATACACACACATAGACTCTGTAGCCCTGGGCCAAATCCCATCACTGAACCCTGGATGAAATATCAAAAATGTTTAACTTCATTAAGGTACCGAACATACCTGTCATGTGGGTAGAGATTAAGGCAGGGAGATGTGGCATAGACTGGTTTGATCCCTTAAGGACCAACCTGGCATTTCAACATCTTTCCTTCCAAAATTCGGAAGCCCCTGGTGAAATCATGTTGTGACATGTTTAGAATCATTGAATGTGTTGGGTGGGAAGGGACCTTTAAAAGTCATCTAGTCCAACTCCCTTCCAGTAAGCAGGGACATCTTCCACTGGATCAGGCTGCTCAGACCCTCATCAAGCCTGGCCTTGAATGTCTCCAGGGATGGGGCCTCCACCACCTCTCTGGGCAACCTGTTCCAGTGTCTCACCACCCTCATTGTAAAGAACTTCTTCCTAATGTNGTTCACAATACAGGAAAAATAAAAAATAGTGTAATCAGTATAATTGCAAAAGAAGAAAAAAACAGCTTTTCTTTCAATGATGCCAAAAAAATCCAACTCGTGCAAAATGAATGGTTGCATCGTCTGTTGTCTTAACAATGTATCAATTTACAAATATTAAACTAGAATACATAAAAATTATATTTATATAATTAATCTCTTCCAAACTTAACCAAANAACCCTGGATGAAATATCAAAAATGTTTAACTTCATTAAGGTACCGAACATACCTGTCATGTGGGTAGAGATTAAGGCAGGGAGATGTGGCATAGACTGGTTTGATCCCTTAAGGACCAACCTGGCATTTCAACATCTTTCCTTCCAAAATTCGGAAGCCCCTGGTGAAATCATGTTGTGACATGTTTAGAATCATTGAATGTGTTGGGTGGGAAGGGACCTTTAAAAGTCATCTAGTCCAACTCCCTTCCAGTAAGCAGGGACATCTTCCACTGGATCAGGCTGCTCAGACCCTCATCAAGCCTGGCCTTGAATGTCTCCAGGGATGGGGCCTCCACCACCTCTCTGGGCAACCTGTTCCAGTGTCTCACCACCCTCATTGTAAAGAACTTCTTCCTAATGTCTAATCTAAACCTACCCTGCTCTAGTTTAAGGTCATTGCCCCTCACCCTATCACTACATGCCGTTGCAAACAGCCCCTCCCCGGCTTTCCTGTAGGCCCCCTTTAGGTACTGGAAGGCTGCTATAAGGTCTCCCCAGAGCCTTCTCTTCTCCAGGTTGAACTACCCCAACTCTCGCAGCCTGTCTTCATAGGAGAGGTGCTCCAGCCCTTTGAATGTTCCTGAATAATATTTTGGCTTTACCTGCTGTGGGGTCTGTACATAGACATGTCCTCCCCCTACAAAGTGTTACTACCAGAAGGAAGTAGTTCACCACACACTTAAGGTTCAGACTCTCTGCCTGCTGCAAAAGTAGGAAACAATCCACGCTGAAACATTTCTTGCACTAAGTGGAGGAAACACAGGCCTAATTCAGGTAGGTATTTAAGTGGCATAAGCTATTTACATGAAAACAATCATTAAAGTGTGAACTTCCTTTGAAAAAATGTTTCTAGACGCTAATTTTATTTATGTAAAAACTGCCAGTCTTGGCAATAGAACAGTTTTGCCAGACTTCGTATCATTAAGGTTTAGATTTAAATGGAAAGTTGCAATATCACGTTTAAAGTGTTTTTCAGACAGTAAAGAGAAAAATAATTTTGCCTTTTCTTTTTTTTTTAAACATCTTTATGTTTTAAGAACAACAAAGTATGCCACAAAAAAACAACACTGAGGTTGGCAGTCATCTGACAAAAGCACAGCTTTCCCCATCTGGAAATCCGATCAGGACTGTTAGTAGGACCTAACTCACTCGCATACTGAATGGTTGCACCATATATTGTCTTAATACTTCATCAATTTATTAATACTAAATTGCAGTCCTGTTAGTGAGAGCATTTTGGAGATGCTGGTGCTTTCACTGGATGAACTGCTCTCTGAAAGTGCTTTCAGGTAGACGAGATGACTCCTAGTCTTGAATATGCCATTTCCAGCTTTTATTTGGTATACACAGTAATACGATATATGCTACAGTGATTCTGATAACAATTTAATTCCAGATCAGGGTCAGGCAGAGCAGGAGAGAGGCTGCAGGGAATCGAGTTCTGGGAGTGCATGAGGCCATGATTAGCGTATAACTCATGTGGAAAGAGCTTAGAGTTGATCCGTACTCTTATTCATGACCCGCTCTGACCCCCAGCAGAATAATTTGGTCAAAAAGTTCATTTGGAGTTCTTTCATTTCAAAATCAGCAACAAAACAAGAAAGAAACACATAACTTGAGGCTTTTGCCGTACTCATTTCAGTGGAGTGGTGCTAATTTACACCAGCTGAGAATCTGCCCAGATGTGTTTCATTTACTCCTGAAGTCCTTTAAAAAACATACCAAGTTCACCTGGTAATTTTCCCCAAACTTTTAAGGCCAATCACCCCTACCTACTTCTGAATATTTCTTTGAATCACAATGGGAAGAATACAGTTTCTCTACATGGAAAGAGATTGATTCTTCCTAATTTACAAAGATTTCAGTGAAAAAAGTGATGATTCCATCTCCTGTGATATCTCATAAATAAATATAACAGCAGAATCAATGCTGCTGTCAGCTATTCCGCAGGAAGCTATCATCCTCACTAACAATATCTCAATATGCTTAATTAATGACTAGAAAGCAGATGAAAGCTCAAATTCATGGTAGGTTTTCAACCCAAAGATCACACGTGCATATTTGCACCCCAGAAGAGAGAGAAATTAATGAAACAATAGCAAGACAGACATCAAGAAAAACTACTGTAAGACAAACAGTGATATGATCCATGCAAAACCAGCTTAAAAATACTAAGAAGTCATTCTACTAGTACATCCATGGAAACCTTATTTTCCTATTAAAGGCCAAGGAGACAAGAAGAAAAAGAGGATAATAAAAAAATTAGAAGCTTAGAAACTTACACAAGCTCAGTCTCAATGAGACCGACAAATAGAATTCTCTCTGTGCTATAAAAATACTTAAGTAATTTGAAATTTTCAGAAAAAAAATAGGAGATTATTTTAGGCCTAGAGATAGTGACTCATTTAGGCAAACAAACATACTGAAAAGCCTTCTGCCAAAACAAAATACAAATTTGCATTTTGTATCACCTGTGATGAATGGCATTTTACTGCTTAAATCACATCCCCCATAAAACAAATAATCATCAGTGTATCAAAGGCAGGAAAAATTTCTTATACAGACTGAAACTTTTTTAAACTGCAAAAGATTCTAGAGAGAGGTTAAGAAATGTCACACGCTGCTCCATACCCTTCTGTATTTCCCCTGGATATGGACTAGAAAGACCTCTTGAATCAAGGCCAGCGTCTCTGAATGGAGTCAGTCAAGCTATTTCACCTATAGTAACTGCATCCAAAGCCTACACCCTTCTGGAAGTTAGTAACCTTCTCCTAGTTTCTAACCTAACTTTACCCATGAAATGATTCTGGCTTTTCTTCTACCACTCTCCTTTAACCCTTGTTTCCTAGCATTTGCCCTGGATGTATTTCTGCTATGCGAGCCTGTTTCTTTTAACTTGTTCTAGAAAGATTGGCTCTGCATTCCCTGATCATCCTCGTGCCACTTTTCTGCAGCTTTTGCATTTTGAAATCATTTGAAGTAAAGGAGGTTACATGAGAGTAAATCTGTAGCAGAAAGAAATAGGAGATGGTCTATGGGATAGACTTAAGGGTACCTGGGTGCCCTAGATTATATTTGTTGCTTATAAGGGGGGAAATAACACCGGGTTAATAACTTGGCCTCGCTAGGGTCAGTGCTTTCTTTTGTTTCCTCTCAAACTGCTTTATTGTTAATTGCAAAGAGCAAATCATAACAAAATTGGAATGCAGAAACTCGGCTGTGCCAAAAAATCTCTCCCTAACCTCAAGGACATTTTGCCATTAACAAATGCCTCATATAAAACTGAAAATAAATGCATGGACTCACCTTACAAGGTTTTTCTTTCTACAGCTTCTCCACACTGCCAAACCACAAAAACCAGACAAGGGCAATAGAGCCTAGGGTCCTCTATTTCCTCTCCCCAAAGGTTATAATTGCTTATACATTACTAGTTTATGCTTCAAGAATTTGCAGTGTAGAGTGATAAACTCAATATTGCATTATTTCTGCCTAGCAGAATTATTCTTAGATTTAAATGGAAATGTATACCAACACATAATTTTATATTTCATTGGGCTGATCTCTGAAGCCTTATAATCTTATATGGGGAAACATATATGTGAAATAGCCTCAAATGTCACATTCAAAGTTTCAAATCTCCTTCTTTTTCTTGTCTTTTAGAAGACTGAACTCAATTTTGCAGAAAATGCCAAAAAGACCTGAATCAGCTCTGTTGCTAACTGGGGTTCCACTGCTAGATCAAAATTTAACACATGAGAAAGGCAATTTCAACAGCAGAAGCAAAATATAGCAAGACTTTACTGAATTCTTCAGTATTTTCATAGACTGAAGGACTCAGATTTTAACTAGTCTCAGGCTGAATCTTTCCCATTGGTTCCTACCAATATGCGACAGTTACAGCCTAGATTCACCCAGTTTATTTCCATCTTTATCAGTTCCCTCACCACACAATTGCAAAAAACAGATATGATAGGACAAAAACATTAATTTGCACATTACTGGCAATGACTAAGGAGATAGGGATGACTTACCAACTTAGGCAGCTTTGCTATGCAACAGGTAACAGCCCTAGATTTGGAAAAACATTGCACATTTTTTCAGTTAAAGTAATTTGCTAACTGAAATAGTATCAGTAGAGACTGAGAAGGATGGCTCTCCGTCAGCACAGGCCTCTTGATTATTTCGTGGTGAGTGTTCCAGAATCATAGACTAACTTTAGTTGAAAGGGATTTCAGGAAGTCATCTGGTCTGACCATGCAACTGGGGAAGCTTTGCCATTAGATAAGGTAGCTCAGGGCCTTATCCAATTGACTTCAGAGTATTTTCAAGCACCTTACGCAACTTTTTTTCCAATATCTGATTGCCTTTACTATGATTTTTATTTTTTTTTTACATAATGTCTAATTAGGATTTTCCCTGAGGCAGCTTAAGTCCATTGCCCTCCACCTGTGTACCACTTAAAAGAGACTGGCTCCATCTTCTCTACAGAAGGCAAAAATCCTTCTGCCATTAGATAGCTGAAGACATCAATTTATGCACAGAAACAGCTGGGGAGAAAGGTAAACATCACTATTTTAACAGTCGTGACACTTCAGAATATTGAAAGATTCTATTATACAAGACCTGAAAAAGGCAGGTTCAACCCATGAACAAAAGCTTGTGTTGGTGATTGCTAAGTTAACATCAGTAAAATTAACATTCTCAAGAATGGTAAAATACTTTGTTGAGATAGGAAGCCCTGTAAAATGTGTTTTATATATGGGCTTTCTGGTTTCGTCCTGCTACCTTGCTCTCTGTCAACTCCAAAATGATATTTCCATCACATGAGAAGTGGAAAACAATGAAATGGATTCAAACGATTCAGTTAACTTTGGCATGTACTTTATTGAGATAAAACTCGCACTCTTCTTTCAGGCAAGCCGTAATGAATTGCAAATTTTTCCCCTGAAGGAACAGTGATTGGTTATTGACTTAGAAAAGGTGAAGGGATGTGATTAAAAAACAAACTACAACAGAATCAAATTACAACAATGTGGAATCTCATAGTATGATGAAATGTAACCATCCTATATACACTACTCAGCACGGAAAGAAAGAAAAAATAGCACAGTTCTTTATCCCAGAGGAAGCAAATTACAGGTAGAAAAGCATCACACATTGCAGAACAGGCAAAATCCATCCCTAGAGTGAGCTACCTGAGCTCCTTCTCAGTCTCCAGATGGGTTTTATTAAGCTTTCTATTTTATTCTTTCAAACTTGTCTTCATTTTTCTCTCTTGCTCAAATGATGCAGGAAAACTTATTTTTTTATCCTTTTCAGAACAAGCACTATTCTAGAGCTTCCACTGTACAAACACTAACAAGATTCAGTGTGGTTTGTGTGGGTGGCTTGAATATCACCTCTGCACCTATATTTACAGATGGTTGGTTAAATGCACGGAGACTGTTAATTGGAAAGTACCCTTACATTATGGCAGTAATTTGGTTTTAAGGAAATAGGTAAATTGAGCTGAAGTGACATATGCAAATCTGAAAGAAATTAACTTCATTTCCTTATTTGCTTTCAGCTCACCTGTCTCTCTAATGCCCCCCTATCCCTCAGGATACCTCAGTATTTCAGTAGGTATGACTTTTTATGCCATACTGTCCCTATCCCACACCTAACCCTCATCTTAAAACAACATCCTAGAGCTAACTCTGCCTTACCAGAATATGACTCCATCCTAAACCTGCAAAGATCACAGAATGCACCAATAAATCAAGCTCTTCAGCTCCTGGTATCCCTAAACTTAATCCCAACCCTGACTGTTAAAACTATTACACCAGCTCCTGTCCATCCTAAGGCTGCAGCCTAGGTCATGTGTCCCCCATCCTAGTATTCTGAGTAGATCAAACTTCCAGGCCACCACGATCCCAGGAGAGTGAGAGCCTCAGTTGGACTGGTCCTTTCCTACTCTTCATGTAATAGCTGTGTTTCCCCTTTCCGTCACCCCACAGAGAAGAGGCACAACTTCCCCTATTTCAAAAAAANAAAAAAAAAAAAAAAAAAAAAAAAAGTACATTGTCATGGTTTAGCCTCAGACGGCAACAAAGAACCACGTGCCGCTCGCTCGGGTCTTCCCATTCCCAATACGGGAAGAATTGGAAGAAAAAAGGCAAGACTCTTGGGTTGAGACAAAGGCAGTTTAACAGAACAGCAAAGGGAACAAGAAAACAACAATAACACAGACAGAGGAATATACAAAGAGGGTTACGGAACTGCCGCTCCCCGCCCCTCACCGACCGGACCCGGGACGCCCCAGCCCGCTCCAAGCATCGACTTTCTGCCCCCTGCCCAGGCAGCTCCGGGTGGGCATGGCTCATATGGCATGGAATACCAGGGAAAATTAACCCTACCCCCACCGGAACTGGGACATACATATACATCTATCTTTTGTAGAGGCTGTAAATTGTGTGCACATGTCAACATATACACAAAGGTGAAGCCTACATTGCTGTGGCGAAAAGAGGTCTGGAGACTGATCCATAGCTCTGAAGTCGAATGGCGCTGACGGTCTCACACCTACATAGTGCTTGTGGAAGAGAGGGTCCACCCCTCTCTTTCTCACACCCATCCCTCCTATTATTGTTCCCAACACAAAACCTTATTCTAAGTCACTTACTAGGTCTTCTCCTACACACTTTTGCTTCTCCTATATTCTATAGGTTTACTTCTGCTACCCACTTTCCTCTGTTCTCAGTCCTGTGTAGTTTTTCAAATCACTTCCCTTCACCTACCCTAATCAGAGCTGGTGTACTAAGCTTTAAATCCCCTTGATTCCTTTCTTGTCAATCCTTCCTCATTACCTCACTAGGTATCCTTGTCCCATCATTCCTCCTTCAGTGCAGCCAGAGTAGCCAGTACCGATTTTTCTTCTCCCTATATCTTTGTGGTTTTAACTACCTTAAATAATTAATCATCAGACTAAATGATCTCCCTAATCACTCCTTTTTTTTTGTTTTTTTTTTTGTTTTTTTTCCAGATTATTTATGGCTACATTAAACAGTATAGATACATTCGCTAACACTTTACCAGTGATATTTCCCCTTTGGAAAATTGATGATTCCTGTTCTTTACTTCATAATCTTTTAACCTCTCCCAGAGAGTAACTTCCATGTTATCTGATAACACCCTAGTTTTTTGGAAGAGCTTTCAGTTAACAATCAGGTCAAAAGTTCGTTTGAACTCCATGTACGCTGTGTAGCAGTATGATCTTTATGCATTTGTTGATTTTTTCAAAGTTACAGATTTGGAAGACGTGATATGCAAATGCAAAAGAGAAGAATCAGTTTGGATTTTGTAGAGGGAGCTTAAGGCTGGGGGAAAGATATAAGACGGGGGAAAAGAGGAGAAGAGGAGATTTATTGACAAATTGTTGTAGACTAACAATGGATAATGCAAGGCCTGCTGTCATAGAGATGTTGACTTGCAGTTGATCCCAGGGCAGGTAGGGATGCCCAGGTAAGTAGAGAGGTAGGGCTATCCAGGTCTGGAGACAGAAGAGTCTGGAAAGTTAGCTTTAGTGTTGGCTACTTGTTGTACTATCCTACATTGTCCATAGAAGTAGTATAAGGGTCAGAGCTGTTAAAAAGCAATGATTTTTGGTTATTTTTGAGGCAGACCACATTTACTGGACTATGGCTTTAACTCTAGCCTTAAGCAGAAACTCAGTAATGGTTTGGGATAGGAGGAACTCCTGATCTCTTATCTGTTTGTGGTATATATGCATCACAGAACAGAGAAAACTTGAATGGCATATTGATAGTTTTTGCCTTAATCCCAGCCAAAAAAACACGAGATTGTTAGTCTGCGAAGTTAGGCTTTTATAAGGCTGCAATGGAAGAATTAAATCCACAGCACAGAGAGCCGAAATGATTTACAGCACCAACAGGGACAACAAACTCTGGGATAGAACATGTCTGGTCATAGTAGTTGTACTCCAGGAACAGTTAGGAACCTGCTGCAACCTTCAAGGATAACCCAGTTAGAAAGAGGGTAACATAAATGCCTTATGCAAGGTTCTTTAGAGAATTGCAGAAGTAGGATATAACGATTACAAAATTAGGATCTTGAGATTATGGTCAAGACTGTGGCTAGAATTTGTGTTTGGACCAGCAGGGGGAAAGCTAAACTTTCTGCACATCATCAGTCAGGGCCAGGGAGCAGTCAAGAGGTTGTATAATACGAGAGGTGTTCTAGCCAGAAATCTAGCTAGAATTAAGGAAAACTGGGATTAGGAATTGGGCCGCTGGGAGTAAAAAAAGGTTAGATCCTCCAAGACCAACATGGCTAGGATGAAAGAAGGTGCTGGCAGAAACAATGCTATGGCTATTGACGTCCTCATCCGAGGTTAGCAGGTGTTTAAAGTATGATTTGTCTAGGGGTTCAGCTGAATGAAGATGAGGGATAAAGACTGAACAACGAGGTGTTTTACTGAATTGTGCAGACTTTGAAGCTGAAAGCTGCTGCCAGGGAGGGAGAATGGCTGGGATGACACCTGAGACAGGAAAGGCACAACAGACCCTAGTGTTAAACCCTGGAGTCAAGAATAAGTGTATACTTAGCCTTCAGGACATCTGGGGGTCTGTGCAAGTTCTCGGCAAATTTCACAGGGGTCAGAATGAACTTGAGAACAGTATATCGCTGGGCTGTTTCAAACCTAATTTAGGTAACTCCTAATTCCCAGCCTAGATGTATTCATAGCCAATTTATATTAATTTGTTGTTGCACTCAGTTAATGATCCAGTGATATAGGAATCACTGTGCCCATGTTCAAATTATTACACTATTAAAATCAGCTTCCCACACAAATAACCTCACACAAATGGAGGGTCTGTGTGGGTCTTACAGTCTGGGAAGGTCATTGTGCAACAGAGCGGCAAAGAGCCCGGCACACGAGTTCCACTCACTGGCCACTGTCAAAGGCTGCAGGCAACTATCCAGCAGCACAGTTTGTGCCTTGCTTTCTCTGATTCTCCTCGTCCCGTAGGGTAACAAAGCAAGAATACGAAAGGACCTGACTTTGTAGAGCCAGGCAAAGCATACTGAATTGCCCTTCACTTCAGATCAACAGCAAAGAGAAAAGATATACACAGCTACTGAATCGGAGCCTTCTCCTAGCCCAAAAGGTAGTATCTTAGGCATCTCTCAGCTAAGTGGATCTTTCTTGGGGGGGGGGGGGGANAAAGCTGCTTCAGTTACTCTAGATTCCAAACAAGAAGAAAAAACAGTGGTGAGTACACGCAAGCAAGAACAGCTTCTGGGATAGTTCATAGTGAATGAAGTCCTCTCTGAGAAATGGAATAAGGGCCAGAACAGCTGGAAGATAAATACAAGAGTCCTTGCCCAAACATAGGAGACTTAACTTGAGTCTGTACCTGAGACTGACTCCTTTTTGAAAACTTTTTTCTTTCCTAAATGGATGATTGAAACTTGTAAAATAAGTAGTTACCCATCTATATTTTCCCTGCTATCTATTATCAATTGTGCCTATTTATGTTATCCAGCAATTCTAGATATTTTCCTGGATATTTAAAGGCCCATGTACCCTATTATATCTGTCTCAGAGGCTTCTTTCCCTCCTCTCAGATTGAATTGGAGCATTCGCTTCCTCTTCTATGATTAGACAAGCAACGTTGCTTAACAGGGAGTATCTTTGGGGTATCTAAAGTTATACAGCAGCATACAAGTAGGATATGCAGCTTCACAGACCAGGATTTTTTTCCTCGTGGTATTCATTAATAGCTGACAAAAGCAATTATGCTCTTTCAGGTTCACTGTTGTCAATAACATCAGAAGTGTTCATGTCCTGATGTGATGGAACCAGCTGGCCAGAGCACGCTAACCAAGCTTTCCAAGGTTTCATCACGCGAATGCAACTTTTTCTCCATCTTGACCCATTCAAAAAAGGTATTTAGTAGTTGAAAAGAAACATAACCCACAAACAGGTTTAGAGTTCACTAACTGTTACCTTGACAGAGCGAAAATAATTCTGTATGTGGTGTTAAGTGATATGGTGTAAGGGAGAATTTTGTAGAGTGGAGTAGATAGTTGGACTCGATGATCCCAAGGGTCTTTTCCAACCTAAATGATTCTCTGATTCTATGTCCAAAAAAAAAAGGCTGCGGTCTCAAGTTTTATGTGCATACAGATGCCCACGCACTAATTGCCTGCCTCAAGATTTTATCTACCAGGTCTCAGTCCTCAGCTACTACTTGTTGCTCTCACACACCCCCAAGATTAAGCTGTTCTTGAAGAAACACCTGTCCGGAGTTCGTTGACTGTAGATCCTAAATTCCTCCTGCCACTCTGGACCACATCACCTTGCAGGCTCACCACTCCTCCCCTCGTTTTTGAGGTAGGAACAAAAGCATGACCAGGTTTACGGTAGGGATAACTTCTAAACTTCTGGTTTTCCTTACAAAAGGTAAAGGAAATTTATGGACCCTTCCTTTTCTGCCAGCAAATCTTGCCTTTCCTGATGCGAAGGCATCTCTGAACTTCTTTCCAACAACCATATGGGAAAGAGATGGTTCAGCTTAGCTGTGGGGAAAAAAAAAGCAGATGAGAAGGTCTCAATGTGTAAATCCCCTTTTCTACAAGTGAAATGCGTTAAGGTCTGGAGTCTTCTGATGGTCTGCTGCCTAGGTACACTTTCAGCTGAATTTCTACTGGTACTGCTGCCATCTCTAGGCCCAGCATCCAGTTGTAACAATCCCATTTCCAAACTCCCCTTGGGAACACTCAGAAGAATTGTTCTGGGGTCAATTGTCTCGCTCTCTTGAGAGAAGAGTCGTCTCTGGTTTCAGCCATAGCTTTCAGGAACTCTCTGTCTCTTTAGAAACTCCTGTAGAGCTAAAGTCTAAGACAACTATATTTCTTGTTTAATCATCTACAGCCTTCACAAATGCTTCTTAACTTAATTCAAACCAAACTAGAATAGTTATATAGTCTTAATCATCTCATGCTTCTCACGAGTTAATGAAGTATCCCCAGATGGAGAATCCATTTCAGGGCTAGTTATAGATATCACAGCAGGAAGATTTTAAATTATCCACTTCTGTGAAGATTCCCCCATCTACTGCAGTTTCCTGTGTCCTCGCACTCACTTAAGGTCTCTCTTTCCCAGGAGCTGTTAGGCAGAACAAAAACTGCTGCTGTAATCGTTATATAGGTCAAGAGCTGCTACTATTCCTGTCCCCAGATACTCTTTATTCACTACTCTCTGGCCATTTTGATTGCATTTTACTCTGCATAAACTGGTTCTATTTCCTGTTAACCATCTCAACAAGAAAAGTTCCAAGATACTGTTTTTTTCCCCGCTCAAACAAAAGGTGGGGGCTGGAGGGGGGGGGCCGGGAAGAAGGACATTTCTACTAATTTCATCTTAAGAGAAAAAAACTCTCACAAAATCACAGAATGACAGAATGTTTGAGGTTGGAAGGGACCTCTGGAAGTCATCTGGCCCAATATCCCTACTCAAGCAGGGCCATCTAGAGCTGGTTGCTCAGGACCATGTCCAGGCAGCTTTTGGATGTCTCCAAAGATGGAGACTCCACAACTTCCCTGGACAAACTGTGCCAGTGATTAGTCATCCTCACAGGAAAAAAAGTGTTTCTGGACGTTCAGAGGTAATCTTCTGTGTTTCAGTTTGTGCCCATTGCCTCTGGTCCTGTCACCAGGTACCACTGAAAAGAGACGGGTTCCCTCCTCTTTGCACCCTCCCTGCAGGTATTTATATACATTGATAAGATCCCCCTGAGCCTTCTCTTCTCCAAGCTGAACAGTCGCAGCTCTCTCAGTCTTTCCTCATATGTGAGATGCTCCAGTCCCTCCATCAGCTTCTTCACCCTTAACTGGACTCTCCCCATTATGTGCACTTTTCTCTTCTACTGGGGAGACCAAAACTGGACACAGCACTCCAGGTGTGGCCTCACCAGGGCTGAACACAGGAGAAGGATCACCTCCCTTGATCTATTGGCAACGCTTTGCCTGAAGCAGCCCAAGATACCATCAGCCTTCTTTGCAGCAAGAGCACACCGCTTTGGTTCAAATGACACAACAATGCACTTCAGATCTCCCTTCTCCACCGATAACCTCCTTTATCTCATTAATTATTTTATCCAAAGCTTTCCTCACATAACATGGAGAACTTTGAAACTTCTAAATTGAAAACAAGCTCCCCTGGGCTGATTGCCATCAGCTGTACCTACTTATGTAAGTCAGCAGAGCCATTCACCTTTCCGAGACTCATACAATAGGTTCATACACTCTATTCCATAACCCTAATTCCTTTCTGTCATACCTGGGAGGAACAGACCTTTAACAATTTCCTTCCCAGCATCACCCCGTTCTTACTAAAGGTCTGTATCTTCTGACTAATTCAACAAGAATGCACCTTCCTCTTCAGTAGGCTGTTTCACCCATTACCCTTTGCCATAGTTGCATTTAAATTTGTCTCTCCATTAGAATTGGAAAACTTGACAAATTAGAAAAAAAAAAAAAATAACTAGAAGAGAGCTGTAAGTCATGCTGTACATACAAAGAGAAAAAACCCCACGACCAAAACCACAGAGCTTGCACCCACCCAGTCTACTGATTCAGTGCCGTGTTGGCTGAAACTGAAGGTCAGATCCAAAGCTGCAAGACTTAAACAGTAAGGTTTTGCCCAGCCGTGCCCACGAGCTATTAGCAATAAAGAAGAGAAGATGGGCTTCATCAGCAGTCAATCTCAAATGCTTCTCAATTAATTGGAGGCTTTCTGTGTTGGCTCAGGAGTGGCAAGAACTATGACGGACCTGGAATGGAAAGCACATTCATGCAACTCTCCTTCCAAGCATGATACTATAGGTTCCGTCTGTAGACAACAGCCAGTACCTAGAGATAGCTGTGAGCTCTTGATGATCCTGCTCTGAAAAGAATTTCCAAGGTAATGGCTCTCTGGAATCTATTTCTCTTTTGCTCCTGGGGGAAGAAGCCATGTGCTGCTCTCCTGGCGACCCAGGACTGGCTCTCATTCTCTGCTGGTACTATCCCAAACAGAGCTTGAAAGTTAAGAGCCCCTTTTTGTAGCACAAGTGAATCTGACAAGACTCTGTAAGAATCAGGGTAAGTTTTTTCACATAAATATGCAGTTTGCATGTAGCAAAACGGGACCAGGAAGAGAGAGAAGCATAAGAAAAAAATAAAGGATGGAAAGGAAGCAGGGCCGAGCCCAGTGCCAGGGACCTTGACTCCACTCACCACAGAACTTAAGGACAAGCGTAATCCTCACTTCATTGATATAAGAAAGTGAACTTGTCTCTCTCCCACATATACTCTCTTCCTATTTCTTTTTTCCTAATGGTCACAGAAACTTCTACCTTTAGTCAGTCGTTCTTGCTGTAAGTCTTTTTAAATTGTAGTTGCATCACCTCCCAGTTCTCAGGGGCCCCTTTGTCACATGAATCGCTGGGGATATGGCTCCTATCTGATTAAATTCTTTGTACATTCACATTCCTGTATTTTATTTTCTGTCAAATTAGACTCTGAATTTATGAATGCTGTTATCTGGAGTTCTGGAGTCCCCAACATAAGAAGGACATGGACCTGCTAGAGTGGATCCAGAGGAAGGCCACAATCCTCTCTGGGCAACCTGTTCCAGCACCTCACCACCCTCACAGCAAAGAATTTCTTCCTAATATCTAGTCTAAATCGCCCCTCTTGCAGTTTGAAACCGTTACCCCTTCCTATCATTACATCCCCTGTTAAAGAGTCCCTCCCCATCTTTCCTGTAGGCCCCCTTTAGGTACTGGAAGGCTGCTATAAGGTCTCCCTGGAGCCTTCTCCAGGCTGAACAACCCCAACTCTCACCCTGTCCTCTTAGGAGAGGTGCTCCAGCCCTCTCATCATCTTTGTCCACATCGTGGCCCTCCTTTTCCTGAAAAGAAACCAAACTATCCAGTAGGGGAGAATGATGGTGAGAAAGAGGAGCTGAAGCTGAGCTCCACCTCATGGCAGTGGAGGTGCTATGGCCACCTTGCAGAGCAGAAAACTACGCCTAGAGCTGAAAAGAGCATGCTGCTAGAGGTACTAATTAGAAGTCTGGAAACTCATAGCAATTTGTGATAGTCACATTAATACAATCAACTTAGCAAATCTTCTCAGGATTACTCAGTTCCATTTGCATGACTGGGTTCTAATTCTAAAATGTATTAAATTCTCTTCCTTTGAAAGCAGACAAAAAAGGCAAATTAAGTAGAAAGTAAGGTTTTCCCTGAAATAAAAGAGAAAATTTGAACGGAGAAACAACTGTCAGATGAAAGCAAGAGAGACAATGGGAAAAGCAGTCCTTTGCTGTTGAACTGCACATGTTTTATAAACCAATAAAAACCCCCAGATTAATAGATTCCTTGTGCAATAAAAATGGAAATAAGACAGATATATTTCCTCCTTGCAACCCATTTAACCAGAAAATCCTGCACTGTTCTGTGAGAAGCACCTTCTATCTTAGGACAGAAAGAGAAGGAATGTAAAGAAAAGCAAAATTTTGTGTAACAGGAAACCACCAAATTAGACAAACTGTATAGGGTTCCCGGAACTAATAATAGCAAAGAAAGATAAACGTACTCTTGGAGCAACAGGTACTGCTCTATTACTAGAAAACACAGTGATCTTATATACAGGATTGATAGTGCAACTAGTAATTACGTTGGACTACACTTTCTCTACATCACTTCACAAATAGAGTCAGTGTTTAAAAAAAAAAAAATGTTCCATGAAAATACATAATAACCACTCAAACTGAGACCCTAAAGCAGTATTGTACGCCTCAGCTGGACATAATGACATTCCACTGCAAGTGTTTATTCACCATTTTGTCCATTATTGCCTCCAACTACAGTCTTGCCCTTCACACTAAGGTACGTCACTTTAAGAGGTTAAACCGTGATGGAAAGTCAATTAGCCTCCACTGCTTCATCTTCACTTTCAGGCTAACAACAGGCCCCGTGACATGAAAGTGGGGAGCGGGAAGCAGAAATTTCACAGAAATCTCTTGTAAGACCCACCTCGCGGACATCCACCAGGACACTTTGTCCCTCAACAGAAATGTCTGGGATTTATGGCTTCCAAATGCCACCCACCTTTGAGTTCCCACGGCAAGGTCTGTACCAGCAGCAGAAGTCACAAACTGCCATAAGCTTCTAGCGTCCCTGGATGGACAGTAAATGTAAAACACACTACCAGAACTTATTCTCCCTGGAAATTCACAGAACTCTGTTTTAAAAGTTGGAGAACTTCACTCAGTCAGTCTCAGGTTCTGGTAGATTTATTTGTGAAAATCCAAGATCTTCTCCCAAAACTTACACACCCCACAATCAACCACCTCCATGTGGATGCTTTGAGGATCATTTCTTTGTTGTCAGGAAGATCTAAAACACTGGCTTGAATTCTTAATTTTCCCTCCCTGGGATGGCAGGCAGGGAGGAAGAAGGGATGGCCCTCCAGGTAGCCATGGCCTGTAGCCCTGCAACTCCAGCTCACCTTTGCAAAGAATCATTAAATTTGCTTACTAAATGCAGGTCTGTTAATGAACAGCAACGTGCTTATTAATGACAGCAAAGGATACAAGATTTCCAGGAAAATAAAAGGTTGAAATCAAAACAAATTTAAAAAGGCAACTCATAGAATCATAGAATTGCTGAGGTTGGAAGGGACCTTTAAGATCGTCAAGTCCAACCATTAACCTGCCCTGACAAAAGCCACTTCTAAACCATGTCCCTAAGGACCCCATCTACCCTTTTTTTAAACACCTCCAGGGACGGTGAATCCACCGCCTCCCTGGGCAGCCTATTCCAATGTTTAATAACCCTTTCAGTGAAAAAATGATTCCTAATATCCAATCTAAACCTCCCCTGACATAACTTGAACCCATTTCCTCTCGTCCTATCACCTGTCACCAAGGAGAAGAGGTCAGCCCCCATCTCTCTACAACCTCCTTTCAGGTAGTTGTAGAGGGTGAGAAGGTCTCCCCTCAGCCTCCTCTTCTCCAAACTAAACAACCCCAGCTCCCTCAGTCGTTCCTCATAAGGTTTGTCCTCCAGA
>VXBH01003376.1:89307-165694 GCA_013400035.1 Rynchops niger
GGAGATCAGGTTTGACAGGCATGACCTGCCCTTCACAAACCCATGCTGACTGGGCCTGATCGCCCTGTTTTCCTGCAAGTGCTGTGTGATGGCACTGAGGATGATCTGTTCCATGACCTTCCCAGGCACCGAGGTCAGACTGATTGGCCTGTAGTTCCCCGGATCCTCCTTCCAGCCCTTCTTGTGGATGGGTGTCACATTTGCTAACCTCCAGTCAGCTGGGACCTCCCCAGTTGTCCAGGACTGCTCATAAATGATGCAAAGTGGCCCGGTGAGCACTTCCTCCAGCTCTTTCAGTACCCTTGGGTGGATCCCATCCGGCCCCATAGACTTGTGCACCTCCAGGTACTGTATTCTAAACGATGCAGTGGGGAAAACGGCTACGTTTAAATAAACCATAAACACAGACTACAAGGATTTGGGAGGAGCTTTCCAAAACAGCAACAGACACAAGCCTACTAAGGTCACAGACTGAACTGTGAGCATCACTAAACGCAGGGCAATTTTAGCCAACATGGAGAGAAGTCTAACATATTGCATTTATTAATGAAGGCAAACACAACTGAAATCAGAAATTAACCCAGTTGGCATTTTTTTTCATGTTTTTGTACCTTCCATTTCAAAGAAGTTTGCTCAAGAAGTCAGATGCTTGCACAGAAAGGCATTAGAGAAACACAATGTCTGAGGGAAAAAGGAAATTGTGGTTGTCAGACATGTTCCTCTCCACCTTTATAAGTAGTATCTGCTTGAAATTATCCCTAGTGAACAAGCTGTATTCTTAAATTTCTGCATAATCTGAAAAAACTTGATTTAGGCATTTGTCATTCAGAACCAGAGGGATTCAGTTTGAAAGATTGCCTGGATGTTTCTCTACGTAATTACCAGAGAATCACAAAACTCTGTCAAGAGGTGCTAAAAATCCAAGTAATCAACACAAGCACTTTGAAGAATACACATCAGAGACAGAAGCTTAGATATCCTTAATGTGAGTATCACTGAAGAATTAAGATCCAGTTTTTACTGACTCCAGAAAGTCCCATTAATTCCCCTTCCCTCAAAGATGGAAAAGTGAAGCACACTGTGTTGAGGAGATTGAGGCAAAAACTAGGTATTTGCCTGGATATAAGTGCTTTCTGTCCAAATAAACATGATTTCCCCTTTCTTTTACCCCGAAAACATGGGCCATGCTAAGCTCCCATATTAATATGATTCAGCGGTCAAGGGCAAAGGGATTTTCTCATTACATGTAGATCCAATGGTACTCCTCATACAGCATTCAAGTGCTCTATAACAAGGAATTTTAGGACTGGATCCCTCAAAGGGATCCAGGATTACAATAATTTTTGGGGGTTATGAAATCTTCCAATGTAATAGGGAATGATTAAGCATTTACTAAATGGAGCTTTGCTGAAGAAGCTTCCAAATAATGAAGCGTCAACCATGTGAGGAAATTCCTTATTAATTATTAACTTGCCTTATTAAGTCGCAAAAATCCTTTCCAGTTCCTGGAAACCATACTTTTTGGCAGTAGGCAATGCATACATAAACACAAATGTTTAGTCTTCTTAACTATTTCTAATTATTCTAGTCTTCAGTACAAACTGACAGAGAATGGCTCCTGAGAACCAGGATGAGCAGCATTTTCTCGGCTTCCCATGTACGCCAGGAGGAAAAAGATAAAAGAATTCTGTACGTTTAGATGAAGCACTTCCTAATTAAGTATTTTAAAAGACATTGTCAGGCAGTGCTTCTCATATGAACAGCAATCTTGAATATTATTTTGTAAGTAAAATATTGGAGATCAAACGTTTTATTTAGTGAATAAGTTTATTTAGTGAACCTGTCTGCGTTCATAATCAGGGATACCTTTTCACAATGTTTTGAGCACAGCACAAACAGAAAGCTCGTTTCAAATGTTTTATCAGAACATATATTTTAAAAACCACAAGGCAAGGAGAAGCCAACAAAAGGACAACGCAGGAATATTTTTTTAATTATTATTTTTTTTAGGAAAATGGTTATCCATTTGTTACTGCATCACTCAGAAGGGAGCTTTGAGCTAACCCAGCTCAACAGACAAATTTCATGGGCTCCTTGACATTCAAGCTGACCTCTCTTAAATTGAGGAGTACAAAAGCTATTTAGATTTCCTTTCAGAATCAAGCCCTATTTTACAATACAAGTTAAGAAAAATTCTAATTAGTGTTTCTGTATATCCTGGAAAAACTTGAGTTTCTGCTACTTTTAACAGATTTAACCCTGAAATTTAGGAATATCAGCATGCAGAGAAATCTTATTCCCTAGAAAAAGCAAAGTATCACATAAACCATAGTGAATTATCAGAATTAATATAACAAAGAGCCCACAATTCAAAACAAAGGCATCAAACCAGAGCGAAAATTATTTTAAAATTGATGCTAGAAGGCCAAACAGTTAAATGTTATTTCTGAAAGCAACAATGTTTATTCTCATATAAGAATTATGACTGAAGTTTTAAACTGGTTTTGACACAGATGCTGATTTGCAATCATGACACTTTTTTTTTAGTATGTTTCTATATTGCACCATATAGCCTTCCAATACAGTAACTGTTTCCTGCACTATAAAAAAAAAAGTCTTTACTACATTGACACAGCGTTCTAGGTGTTCAAAACTGTTCTGTTTGTAGAGGTTTAAAACATTTTTCTAGCGCAAAAGTTAATCCTCAGCTCTAGTTAGAAGAAATACAGTTCTGCACAGTTTCAAAAGAGCAGTTAAACCCATTAATGCAAAGCTGGATTCCTGTAAAATGACTGAGAAAACTGCAAAAATGGGCAAAGGAACAGAACGGGCGAAGGTACAGAAGTGGGGGTAGCAAATCAATACACAGAACACACAGAGATGAATGACATTTCAGGTCTGGCTGCTCTACATTTACCATTAATTGCTATAACAAAAGTAGCAGCAGTTTCTCTATTTTCTCTCTCAATTAGAAAATGGGTAAAACACAGCCAGCATTCGCTCCTACTTGTTGCCAAGTTATAGCCTAATTGCAACGGAAAATTCTAAGAATTACCAGGTAAAAGGCTTATTGATTACAATAGGCTCTGTTAACTACGGGATTGTTTCCCTGTGTAGAAGAATAAATAAAAGTGTCATATTAGGTTAGTACAGTCCACACCAGGAAATGTGGTATGGGCGGGACAAGGCAGATAGAAGGAGGTCAGCTCTTCTCAGACTGCTGTTACCATATAGCCAAAAATACACGGGGTGAAGTATGGGCAGAATTTTCACTGGAAAAAGCTTGCATAACTTACTTTGTTTACACAGTAAGGAGGAAAAAGGGGGAGAGATGATGATTTTCATGCAGTCTCTGCATTGCAGATTAGCACAGAATCACAGAATGGTAGGGGTTGGAAGGGACCTCTGGAGATCATCTAGTCCAACCCCCCTGCCAGAGCAGGGNATAGCACCGACCCTTGTCTTTCCACAGGGCAGAGGCAGCCATACCACCCTCTGGGGCAGGGGATCCTCTAACACCTCCTGAAGCTGGTGAACCAACCCATTTCCAACATCACCCAACGAGCTCTCCAGAGCAGGTCCTAATCTGCTTGTATGACAGAGCACATGGGCACATAACACAAGGGCATGAATAAAAATGATCCTGCTTTGGCTACACTGATACAGTCATAGTGTTTATACTAATGTAAACCATTTCCATAAGGGAACGATCCTTTAAGTGATCATAAATTTTTGCAATAGAAGGATTTTTACCAGTATAATTAGCTCAGGAAGGAAAAAGCATACCCTTACATGATCTAGTACGCAGAGAACACATTTCCATGTATTCTAGACCCAGCGCTACCTGTGCCAAGATATTAAATATGAAGTATGTTCCTTAAATATCTCTTCTTTGAAAAGGTAAGCACTGCTAGGCTCCAAGTCATGCATTTCTCCAACAATGTAAATACTAAATGACAGGCCTTTGGTGAATGAACAATGATCTTAATCAACCATGCTCAATGAACCATAGCATTATAATTTGATCTTGTTCATTACGTATCACTTGGCATTAGATAAATTGGAAGCACTTTTTGAATTTGACAAGCACAGCTGAGGTCTCTCCTTCGTAACTCCTTCAATTAATCACATATAGATGTTGACTTTTATATCGTATTTTGGTTTATTTATCTTACAGCATATCATACCTCATAATGAATGAACTCACAGTATAAATCTCCATGCAAAGGAAAGGTTTTAAATATGCTAAAAACTTCCATATTTCATAGAATCATAGAATTGCTGAGGTTGGAAGGGACCTTTAAGATCATCAAGTCCAACCATTAACCTACCCTGACAAAAACCACTTCTAAACCATGTCCCTAAGGACCCCATCTACCCTTTTTTTAAACACCTCCAGGGATGGTGAATCCACCCCCTCCCTGGGCAGCCTATTCCAATGTTTAATAACCCTTTCAGTGAAAAAATGTTTCCTAATATCCAATCTAAACCTCCCCTGACATAACTTGAACCCATTTCCTCTCATCCTATCACCTGTCACCAGGGAAAAGAGGTCAGCCCCCATCTCTCTACAACCTCGTTTCAGGTAGTTGTAGAGGGTGATAAGGTCTCCCCTCAGCCTCCTCTTCTCCAAACTAAACAAGCCCAGCTCCCTCAGTCGTTCCTCAGAAGGTTTGTCCTCCAGACCCCTCACCAGCTTTGTAGCCCTCCTCTGGACACGCTCCAACACCTCAATGTCCTTCTTGTAGTGAGGGGCCCAAAACTGAACACAGTACTCCAGGTGGGGCCTCACCAGTGCCGAGTACAGGGGGATGATCACTTCCCTCGTCCGGCTCACCACGCTGTTCCTGATACAGGCCAGGATGCTGTTGGCCTTCTTGGCCACCTGGGCACACTGCTGGCTCATATTCAGCCGGCTGTCCACCAACACCCCCAGGTCCTTTTCTGACGGGCAGCTTTCCAGCCACTCCGCCCCAAGCCTGTAGCGCTGCATGGGGTTGTTGTGACCCAAGTGCAGGACCCGGCACTCGGCCTTGTTGAACCTCATACCATTGGTCTCAGCCCATTGGTCCAGCCTGTCCAGATCCCTCTGCAGAGCCAACCTACCCTCAAGCAGATCAACACGCCCGCCTAGTTTAGTGTCATCTGCAAACTTACTGAGGGTGCATTCAACATTCAACTAAGCAGCTGGAAGAACTGGACTAAAAAAGGCTCAGTAAATGTAGACTCTTAACTTTAAGTCTTGCATAAATCCTCACACGATGCTTTAATTCTGCAGTCCACAGGCAAACATAGCAGAAGAAACATATTGAAAGTGATGTGGTAATCTAAAAGAAAATAGGATACTCCAGTCTTTCAGATGACTCTGCGACCAGCACAGTCTATTCCAAGTTTTATGAGATAAACAGATATATGTTACAGCTCCTGCTAGTAACTGCTAGCAATAAAACATATTCGTTGAAAGCAAGTCCTGGAGGAAAAGTGCATTTATTTTCATTAAATGGGTACTTCAGGATATGCGCACCCTCATGATTTGTACAGTTCCGAGTTTCTTTGGAGGCATTTTGGAGACCATGCCAGGAACGCCCTGCTCCTTCCGTCCTACTGCTGGGAATAGACACATTAATCCAGCTCCTCTGTTGCCAAGTCAATGCTCGTCAGACTTTACTTATCTTGCGCCCAAGGCTGGCCCTGCTCCTGACATTGTCCGAGACACTCATTTCTATTCCACATTGGAAACACAAGTAGCCAGCACAGAGATTTTACTGTGACAGCATTGGACTACTCTGCTTCTGGGTCCTACCATATCACACAACACATCGTTGTCAGTAGATGGCTTCCCTGCCCTACTACAAAACATTCCAAACAGCATATTTAAGATGAAGTTGCTTCATACTGGTAATATCAACAACATAATAGACAACCTCATCTTCCCCAGGCTCAGTTACTGCTGTTTGAGTTCGTGCATCAGGCGTGCGCAACTTTTCGCCTGTCTTTATATTCGGGGTGGAGTTTAACAACCAGTCAGGTCAACATCTTGTCAAGAAACGTCAGCAGGTTGGCACAAAACTCCAATACCTGCCAGTATTTTTTTGTTCTGTTGAGCAACAGTCATCTGGCATACAGGGAGCATGAGTCCAGCTATTTTAGGAACATATTAGGGCAAATTCACAGTAGCAGCATTAGGTCAGCCAGGCTCAGAATGTACAATCCAAGTGACTCTTTCCATCTCAGTTACAGCTTTATCTTTGTACTCTTATTTTTAAAATAGCCTATTTTTGGATATTCATAATATTTTACAAGGAGACGAGACATTGTAAGTTCAAAAAATGCATAGAAATTGTAATTACAATAATAAATATCACATGGTATGCTGCAGTAACAGATACTCCCTGCCATATAGTCTTACTACACATCCCTCTTACTGAGAGGTTTCACTTGCCTTCTGAAGCACAGATCATTAGTGTCTGATGAGCTCCCAATTACTTG
The DNA here is from genome assembly GCA_013400035.1 of Rynchops niger. Lineage (NCBI taxonomy): Eukaryota > Metazoa > Chordata > Aves > Charadriiformes > Laridae > Rynchops > Rynchops niger. The sequence continues at coordinate 95,797 of VXBH01003376.1, forward strand.
AATAATTACCTCTTGTTATTACCAATTAAGCTTTGTTCTACCAATGTTCCTTTGGGATCTACAATGATTAAGAAGCTAGAAGATGATTCAAGGACCAGAGCAGTCACTGAGTGCGGATGTACTATGTCTTTGCAGAAGACCAACAAACATACTAGCCTGGAGGCCAATAACAACAGAAGTACCGCAGGGGTCTACCCTGGGATCTGTCCTCTTTAACATCTTTATCAGTGACTTGAAAGAAGCAATGAAATAGTTGCTCATCAAGTTTGCAATGACACCAGACTGGAGGTGGGCTGGGAGGAGAACAAAGTGATATGCTTGAAGACAGGACTACCTTTCAGATGGACGTAGACAGGCTGCAGGGACGGGCTGACAGGAATCTCCTTACATGAAGGACAAATAAAAAGTCCAACACCTGGGAATGAAGAACCCCTTGCCGTGCTGCAGGCTGGGGACTAAGTGGCTGGGGAGCAGCTCTGTGGAAAAAGACCTGTTGGTATTGGTAGATGGCAGGTTGAATCTGAGCCAGTGGTATGCTCCAGCTGCAAGGAAGGCCAACAGTAACCTGAGTTGTATCAACAGGAGCATAGATGGTGGATCTAGGGAAATTATCAGTCTCATTTACTCAGGACTCATTAGACCCCACCTAGAATATCACATACAGTTTTGGATTTGCCAATACAAGGAAGATACCAATAAACCAGAATGAGTTCCATGGAGGTCTACTGCAATGGTCAAGGGCAGCAGCACCTGCCCTGTGAGGAGAGGCCAAGAAAACGGGGCTTGTTCAGCCTGGAGAAGAGACAGCTGCAGAGGGAACTAGCAGCAGCCTACCAATAAGGAGATTTATCAAGACAGAGCCAGGCTCTTCACAGCAGCACACAGCAGGAGAACAAAAGACAACAAGCACACACTGAAACAAGACAGGTTCACACAATGTAAGGAAACACTTTTTCCCCCCATGAGGGCAGACAGTCAAACATTGGAGCAGGGTGCATGGAAAGGTTATGCATCTGCATCCCTGAACGTTTTCCAGACCTGACTGTATAAAAGCCCTGAGCAATTTTACTCCATCTCATAGCTGACCCTGTTTTGAGTAGGAGGTTGGTGTAGAGATATGATTCCTGAGGTTCCTTCTAACCTGCACTCTTCTGTAATACTATAGAAAGACTGCACAGTCTTTTTCCCTGACGGCTAGAAGGCAGGCACACCAAACTACAAGTTCAAAGAATTTATCAATTCAGTGAAGGTACGTACAACTGAACAGAAATTACTGCACACAATATAAGCATGGAGGACAACATGAGTCATAGAACTCCCCGCGATGGCATGCTACCACACTGCAAATGGTTACTGAACAGGATTTGGAGAATATTCTTCTTCCATGACCTCATTGAGCACAGTTCAGAAATTGCCCACAAATACCTCAAGGGTCAGATGAGAGCTCTTTAAACTGAAGGTCAACACACACAAGCACAAGTGTGTATAAATGAATACATTTAGGCTGTAATTAGATTTTTAGCCTTGTTCCAGAATTTAATTCCTCACAATCTGGTAATAGAAGTAATTGGAAATAACAGAGCTAAGTGCTTTCAAGAGCTGAGGAACTTTATCAAAGGGATAAGTTATTTAATGTCCACAAAAAATTAACAAAATCCTCATATGCAGAGGACTCAGGAGATTCCTATTTGCTATGCTGAAGAACCATCCAGATAAAAGCCTACAGCCTATGCGATGAAAGTCAAAATTGCCTTAAAAATGCGATACTAAAACGTAAAGTAGCACTGATAAGCAGGCTTTGATGAAAGGATCTGAGGTAAAAGTACACAGTAGTATTACTCCCGCCTAGTTAATCCTGAAGCAGAATACTTTTTCCTGTTTTACAATAGATTTTTTTTTGCCAGGAAGAAACAACATACAAAACCCAAATATCACTATTATTCCGCATTATGCTGGCTTTGAATTGTAGGTATTACGTTACCTAGGGAAAAGTGACAAAAATGACTAATGCAACGGTTAACAGGTGACAGACTGCAGGTCAGAAACAGCCCAACTGAAGAGTGTGGTCCAGACAAACACTCTGGACACAAATTTTCTTGAGTGATTCTTGTTGGGCGCTTGTTGCCCAAACAGAAAATAATTGTACATAACAAAGAAGCAGTGTGACTCATCATTCATGAATGTGTTCTCTACAGTAGGAGGTAAAAAAATGATGGGAGGAGACATCAGTGTTTCGGTCAGATGAGGACATCAATTCAGTAGCACAGATTGGCTGGGCTTCAGCATATGACCCACAATTCCTCCATAAGAAGCTATACGGCCTGCTCTTAATAAACGAGCGGCCTCCGTTAGCATCAAGGAAACAACACAAAGTTATCGTTATTTCTAACCACAAATGAAAAGAGAAAACAAATAATCTAGCGGCAGGCTATTTTTATAGGCCTACTAGAAAATAACAGCATCTCACCTGCACCTCAGGTAAACAGTGTTAAAGGCCTTCTTAACATCCGCATCAAGATAATCACATTATTGCAAAACAGAAAAAGCAAACAAATAATGCTGACGTGGCTGACACATTCAAAAGATCTTAAATTTGAGATTCTTTCTATAAACACTGTGCATTCTACCATAATAGAGGCTGCATTTCAGAATGCTAAGTACTTTGCAGATGGCATACTTTATTTGGCAACATTAAGTTACTATATCGTAATTTAAATAGTTGTTTTCCCACCTGTCTTGTCCTTGTTCAAGTATGCACAACTGCAGTTTGCAACACACTAACGATACAGCTTTCATCCTTAACAACTATTTAATCACAGAGTCCTAGCTTCCTCCATATTTTCCAAGTATAGAGTACGGCTTAACACATTAAGATAGGAGGAACTCGTGAAGCGACATCGGTATCTTCACCTCTCTTAACAGCTTTCCTCTGAGACTCCCAACTGTTGTCCAGCTTCTTGCAAAGTGCTGTGAGAAAGCTAGAGTGCCAGAGAGAACTGAAGCCAGGCTCCTCACGGGGTATAGAGACTCAAAGAAGTGCTGGGGTAAGTGGTTTACAAATATGACTATTCTATATCTGAATTGTTCAGATCTTCAGTATTTTTTTGGGGGGAAAAAAAAAAAAAAAAAAAAAAACAAACACAGATTCCACAGCCACAAAAAGCAAACATTCCTGGCAGGCAAGTATGGTGTGTTTTCACATTTCACGACTCTTGCAACTGTTTGTTTTTTTCTAACAATGTAGTAGGCATCATCTTCTTGTTTTAAATTGTCACATTTTCAGTGGTTTATGTACAGCTGTAAGCATTTATTGTTTATTCCTTCTTTTGAAAACGAGAGTTCAAAGTTAAAGCAACTAAGCAAAATGGAGCAGCACAGGCTCAATTCTGTCACTTCTGCAGCTGAAGTACACTGGAACTTGACTACAGCTCCTAATCCAGATTAATGTCAGCATGACATATCTGTACCTTGCCATGTACAATGCTAAATCTCAAGTTTTGATATACATTTTAATCCAGCCAACTGGAGTAAAAACCATATTCAGTACCTGGCCATCAAGAGTATCTGTTATTGGGAGCATTTGATCGTAATACACCTAAAGAGACTGATATGGCAAGAGCAATGAAATGTCAGAGTACACCATCTGTTTTACCCCAAAAAATAAACTGGGATGACATGTTTTAATTAGCAGGGGGGAAAACTATCAAATTTTTACATTAAAAAAAAAAAAAAAAAACAAATTTGAAGAAAGCTACTTTACTCATTGAAATAGCACACGAAACGCTGACTTTCTATATGCTATTCTAGTCCCCCAGTACAAAAAACAGTTTAATTTGTGACACGTCAAAATGATAGAGTACCCCTTATTTATTCTGCTTTTTACTTTTATTATAATTGTAAACAAACCAAATTCCTTTGCTAAATAGCTACAGAAGAATAAACAGCACAACAACAGCCCCTCTTCATCATTTATCAACAATCCTGGTCAACAGGGCAGGTACCAGATGACTGGAGGGTGGCTAATGTGACGCCCATCTACAAGAAGGGTCGGAAGGAGGATCCGGGGAACTCCAGGCCTGTCAGCCTGATCTTGGTACCAGGAAAGATCATGGAGAGGATCATCTTGAGTGAGCTCTCACGGCAAGTGCAGGGCAGCCAAGGGATCAGGGCCAGCCAGCATGGGTTTAGGAAAGGGAGGTCCTGCTTAACCAACCTGATCTCTTTCTATGACCATGTGACCCGCCTTCTGGATGCGGGGAAGGCTGTGGACGTTGTCTATCTGGACTTTGGTAAGGCCTTTGACACCGTCCCCCACAGCATTCTCCTGGAGAAGCTGGCGAATCATGGCATAGACAAGTGTACTCTTCGCTGGGTTAAAAACTGGCTGGATGGCCGTGCCCAGAGAGTTGTGATTAATGGGGTGAAATCCTCTTGGCGGCCGGTCACCAGTGGTGTCCCTCAGGGCTCAGTTTTGGGGCCGGTTTTGTTTAATATCTTTATCGATGATCTGGATGAGGGGATTGAGTGCACCCTCAGTAAGTTTGCAGATGACACCAAACTAGGTGGGAGGGTTGATCTGCTTGAGGGTAGGAAGGCTCTACAGAGGGACCTGGACAGGCTGGATCGATGGGCCAAGGCCAACTGTATGAGGTTTAATAAGGCCAAGTGCCGGGTCCTGCATTTCGGTCACAACAACCCCAAGCAACGCTACAGGCTTGGGGAAGAGTGGCTGGAAAGCTGCCCAGCAGGAAAGGACCTGGGGGTGCTGGTGGAGCCAGCTTAACATGAGCCAGCAGTGCGCAGAGGTGGCCAAGAAGGCCAACAGCATTCTGGCTTGTATCAGGAATAGCGTGGCCAGCAGGAGCAGGGAAGTGATGGTGCCTCTGTACTCGGCACTGGTGAGGCCTCACCTCGAGTGCTGTGTTCAGTTCTGGGCCCCTCTGTACAAGAGGGACATTGAAGTGCTGGAGCGTGTCCAGAGGAGAGCTACCAGGCTGGTGAGGGGTCTGGAGACCAGGTCATGTGAGGAGAGGCTGATAGGAGCTGGGCATGTTTAGCTTGGAGAAGAGGAGGGTGAGGGGAGACCTCATTGCCCTCTACAACTACCTGAAAGGAGGTTGGAGAGAGGTGGGTGTTGGCCTCTTCTCCCAGGTGAAGAATGACAGGACCAGAGGAAATGGTCTGAAGTTGCAGCAGGGGGGGTTTAGGTTAGACATTAGGAGGAATTATTTCACTGAAAGAGTGGTCAGGCACTGGAACAGCCTGCCCAGGGAGGTGGTTGAGTCACCATCCCTAGAGGTGTTTAAGAAACGTCTAGATGTGGCACTTCAGGGCATGCTCTAGTGGCAGAGATTGTAGGTTGTTTGGTTGGACTCGCTGATCTCAAAGGTCCTTTCCAACCATGAAGATTCTATGATTCTGTAAGGTGAAAAATAACTGGAGTTTGTCAGATGTCTTTGCACCCAGTCACCTGATACTACTAATATTACAAAATAGATGGTTAATTGCGACTTAAATCTATGCACGATCTTGTAAGATTGTATCTATTTTAGCAGAGGCATAGCCATTTACCTAATGAGTGAAGAAAATATACTTGGGTTTAAGACTATTTTGACTACAAAACAAATACAAAAAAATATTTATGCTCTTCAACCTCTGAAGTTTAGAAATGAGGTATAAAATCAAAGCAAAGCATTCGAGATTCCATGACATACTAAGGAGCCTAAAAATTACATTAATATCTTCTGCACAATACTTACCTATGTATCCATTCTAAGATAGAAACAGACCAGTCAAGTTTCATGAAATATTACAAGGGAGTATATGATTGCAAACACTTTCCTTAGAAGCCACTGCAGAATTTTTAGTACACCATCTATAGTGATCTGTTGCTACTATACGCCTAATCATTTGCCTTCCCACAGTTCCTATGTATTTGAACACATGTAAGATTTATTTTTAACATATACTAGATTCTGTTTTCATTCATAACACCATAATCTCCAGAATATAATTATGTCCATCAACAGTCCAACGTGTCTGACTTTTTATGGTCTCTCAATCTTGTGGAAAATTTAAGTATTGATGTAACTTTTGTCTTTACTTTTTAAATTATTTGGAACCGTTCTCAAAATCCCAAAACAAAATTGTAATTAAAGCCAGAATAGACCAACATAAGCAATTTATATGAAATGAATAGTGGGGGGAAAAAAGTAATTATGAGTTTCTACCATTGCTTTGAAGGATATCACTAATACACAAAGCTTTTCATATGCATATCATGCTATGAGAATGTCAGTGCATACGTGTTTGGAGTATCTTCTGTAGTTTAACTGCTCTCCTGCACTAGGTTGCTCTAGACAATTCCAGAAAGGGGAAAAAAAAACAAAACAAAACAAAACAAAACAAAAAAAACCACAAACAAACAAGAAAACACCTGAATAGTTGTATAGAAAGTATAAAGCTGAACTGTGTTAGTCAAAGTTGTGCCATTAGCCATTTTTGAGGCTTATATAATTCTCAAGAAAGTTTAAGATTTTACTGTTGTTAGATCAAGTCACACAATGAATCATAGAATCATAGAATTGTTAGGGTTGGAAGAGACCTTAAAGATTATCTACTTCCAACCCCCCTGCCATGGGCAGGGACATCTCCCACTAGATCAGGTTGCTCAGAGCCCCATCCAGCCGGGCCTTAAAAGCTTCCAGGGATGGGGCTTCCACCACCTCTCTGGGCAACCTGTTCCAGTGTCTCACCACCCTCATGGTGAAGAACTGCTTCCTAACGTCCAGCCTGAATCGTACCATCTCTAGTTTTAATCCATTCCCTCTAGTCCTACCATTACCCGACATCCTAAAAAGTCCCTCACCAGCTTTCTTGTAGGCCCCCTTAAGATACTGGTAGGCCACTAGAAGGTCTCCTCGGAGCCTTCTTTTCTCCAGACCGAACGACCCCAGCTCTCTTAGTCTGTCCTCACAGGAGAGGTGCTGCATTCCTCTGGTCATCCTTGTGGCCCTTCTCTGGACACGTTCCAGCACATCCATATCTTTCTTGTAGTAGGGACTCCAGAACTGGACGCAGTACTCCAGGTGGGGTCTCACGAGAGTGGAGTAGAGGGGGAGAATCACCTCCCTCGACCTGCTGGCCACGCTTCTCCTGATGCAGCCCAGGATACGAGTGGCTTTCTGGGCTGCTAGCGTACAACTGACGGCTCATGTTGAGCCTCTTGTCCTTCAAGAAAGCATCAACCGACAATCATTCCAAACAATATGTTCCTTTGCACAACAGCACCAGAGATTTTTCTGTACGAAGTCCCCTCCAAACATAATGGTAGAAAGGGACTGTTTACCCTACACTGCCAGATTCTTTCAGCTACCTGTCTAACATTAGACCAACCTTCATTAGCTAGTTTGGCTGGTCGTTCTCTTGCAAACGTCTCTTTGGATTTTCCTCAAGCTAAATCTTTATCTCCCACTAAGCTTTCACTCATTCTGTATCTAACGCCAAGTGCATCTCTTGGATAAGACTTGTCCTTCCTGCAATATCAACCCTTCACCACCCAACAGAAATATGCGTTGTTAATACTGCTTTGGAAAGCCATATTCCCAACAAGTTTCATCTGCATAAGGCTCAAGTCACTACAGAGAAAATTCCAGCAGTGTTTCTTGGAAGGCCGACCTTGACAAGTGATCCTCAAAACGCTTTGTACAGTTGTTGCCAAAGACTTAATAAGAAAGCACCTGTTAGTGACAAAAGAAAAAGCTATGTTTATATACATATAAAAAATACGTATGAGTATCTATCAGGAAATGTTATTCCAAGGCAGAATTTTCAATGAAAATACAACTTCAATCAATTTTTGTTCCAGAACTCTGAAAACGTATAAGATAAAACCGCAACATTTCCACTCTGCTTCAAAAATGATTTTATATCTCAACAATATAAAAGGGGGTGGGGTGGTAAAATAATGATACTATTACCAACTTAGAACATAACTTTTAGAATAATTTAAATCAGAAAATATAACTTTTTTTTTTTATTTCCTTTAGGTAAAAATGTTATATAAAGTCCATGGCAAGGAAAACATCTCATTAGAATTGCACTCCTAACATTCAAGACAGAAGTTCTCACAAGCTACATCTGTAACCATGACCATGGACCTACTAGTTCACAGGTCAAGAGCCACAGACTGGCTTGTGTCCAGCTTGCAAAGGGCAAAGTTTCTTTGTGACAGGTTTGCCTTAGAAACAGCTAAGTCAAGAGCACTCCAAAATAGAGTCAGAAATCAAGCTAGTAAATAAATAGTGTAGATGATCACGATCCAGTGCTCGTTATCAACCTTTTTTGTTTAACTACACTGACGTAGCCATACAAAGTTCAGGACTTTGCTTTTGCTGTTGGTTTTGACAAATTAGATGTTAACTTTTACATCAGTTTTGAAGACCTACCTAGACATGATAACATTTTCCGAACATAAAAGCTAAATAAATAAATGTTTTACTTATGTATGTAAACTTTACTACATTATGACTGGCAAATTATTGTATTTGTGGCTTTGATAGATTATGCAAATCAAGAAAATAATTTATATACATACCTAGTTTATCATTGTGTTGTTTCCAGGTATAGGAATCAATGAGCATGAATATATGAATCCTTGCATTTCAGAATAGGTTGATGCAAATAGTTTTTATCTACTCAATCACTGGTTCTTCAGATCCTAAACAGGTAGAGCTTTCAAAAGAAGTTATTTCAGTCGAAATCAAAACAGAAAAGAATCATAAAACACACAAGGGCAACATGTCTTTTTAAGGAAACTCTCCAGCTGCTTACCCTGGCTTTCCAATTCCTCAGCACCGGTGAAAAGACCGGGACGTCTCAAATACATTTTGTTTGCCTACAGACAGCTGCACATACATGTGGTAATTTCAGAATGCCACAACCACTACAGAAAAATGCTGCATTGTATTTCTACAGTCTTCAAATTTTCATAAGTAGGCTTTGGTTTTTTTACAGCTCACTAAATCAGACTGCAGTTTTCTGAATTTTATGATTCTGTTCACAGCAAGAATGAAAGCTCAAAAAACCATAAAAGTGATTTTAATTTCAGAAATTGCTTTGGTACACTGATTGTAGGGCTCTCATTTGATGCACAGGCTATTTGTAAAGAAAAATCAAAACTGCTTTTTAAAACGATGCTATGGCTGCATAGCTTTATGAAGCTGAATAGCTGCTGTCAGTGGGTTTAGCAGTAATTCTGGAAGTAAAGCATCCAACATCCAATGTATTAGATCTACAATTTATTTATTTGCTGGTACAATTTAGCAGAACTGACCAGAATGATTCATAGTGTTTGGAAAGTGATTTCTAACTTAAATCTAACAAACTTCCTAAAATTTGCTGTTTGTCAGTTGATAGTGAAGAACACTCTACAGCTCATGTTTTAAGCTTCCAAATTTCTTTAGAATTATTAGTGAGTTGCATTATAATTCTCAAGAAACTGCTTAGGATCCATTAAGGCAGCAAAACATTTAGTTCCTTACTATTCTGCAAATATTTATGTGCTTGCTAAGATTTCACTGCATTTGGACAGTAATCCACATTATGTACTGCAAATACATTCAATTACATCATCAATATAAAACTTCTTTTCATCCAAATAAACCAGGTTCCGTCCAAACAGAATTTTCTATGAGCACTCAGAAAGAAATTCAGTAGAATTAATCGTACAACTTATACCATCAATGCATATCTCAGGTAAAATCCTGTCTTTACAGAACTACCTTAAAATATACGTGGTATTTAAATCTGAATTAAATGATCAGAATAAAGCTTAGAAGGGACTCGCGTGGTACACAGAACTTGAGTGCTTCTCAGCTAAAGAAACAGTCGTTATACTCACATAAGATTCAAAGATATAGCTTAGAATGAAAAGTAGTTTGACAGAAGATTCTTTCAAGCATCAATGATAATTGAAAAAATTCTAATAATATGAAGCAATAAAAGCAGAGTTTAAAGCTACAAGAAAGTTAGAACTTACTATTTAACAGGTTGCACATGTGTGCATGTATACACGTATTTACGTTTAAAATACTCATATGCATCTTTTGTGTTTTTTTTTTTTTTGTTTAAACTACTTTCCTGTACCTTCTAGAAATGTTTCTATTTCTGTAATATAAATATTCCTACAAAGAAAATATTTACCTAAAATTATTTAGAAAAATTCCTATTGAAAATGACAATTTTTTTGTTCTCCCCTTCAACCTCTTAATCACAGATCATGAAAAAACATAATAGGCAAATTTGTAATTTGGCCTTCAGCAACTTTGGAAAATAAACACAGAAAACACAGTCAAAACCTATTCAGAATTTCACTGTACAATAATTAGCTGAACATTTTTAACAGGTTTTACTAACGCTAGCCTAAAATCTAAATTAAAGGTCCAATCCTGGCTGCTTTTGAGAAGATATAAATTTTACTAGAAACAATATTCAAACCAAAATCAATTCAAAATGAATAAAAATCATGATACATTAGTATTATGTTACTTAACAATGGAGGCTCAGTAAAAAGAATACAAGGCAAAGAATAGAATAGTGCACTGTGGTTTTATTGATGGCAGCAATGACAATTTGCCTCTTTCATATGTAAAAAGTATTCAGCTTCATGTAACTAAGAACTTTAAAAAAGTCTCTTGTGGTGTCAGGTCCAAATTCCTTCTTTGTTCCATCCTGTTGCTTGGAAAAACCTAGAATTTCCTCTAGAAGTCTTCTGCAAGTTGGAGCTGCCGGTGAATTTCACCCCACCCCAAGAAGGTTGCTAAAAGGAAAAAAATAAATACAATAGATAAGCATAAAAACTCTCTGCTCTTTGTGCACCATACACTTTACTGTTATTTTCTTCCTCCAAAAGAGTGGATATCTGCTGTTCAGTACTTACAGAGATACAAGTCTTTAAAGGAATAAATCAGAAGGCGACAACTCAACACAATAAATATGATTGGTGTAATACAAGAAAAGAACACTTTCTGGCAATGGCTTCTCACAAAACTGCAGTTTCTCCATTGGTAAGGACTTCAATACAGATTTTATGTCAAGTTTGACAAGGTGTAGATTAATTCTGTCCTGGAGCAAAGGAAGACCCAAGAAACAGATAATGACCAAGCACTCATAGGTTCACACTCTTAGATTTTCAAGCTCCTCCAAAAGTTATGATCATTCAAAACACTAATTTCTCACTACTTGTTCCCCTTCTTTTTTATTACATTCTATCCAGGAAGCGTAAGTTCAGGATGTGTTTTTATTATTGTTAAGATTCCAATTCTTATATCTTGATTCTCTAGGAGTCGTCTTCAAAAAGGGTAAGGAGGACCCAGGAAACTAAAGGCCAGTCAGCCTCAACTCCATCCCTGGAAAGGTGATGGAACAGCTCATTCTGGATGTCATCTCTAAGCAGGAAGAAGAAAAGAAGGTCATCGGGGGTGGTCAACATGGATTTACCAAGGGGAAATCATGCTTGACCAAACTTGTAGCCTTCTATGATGGCATGACAGTCTGGGTAGATAAGGGGAGAGCAGTGGACGTTGTCTACCTCGACTTTGGCAAGGCTTTTGACACTGTCTCCCATAACATCCTCATAGGTAAGATTAGGAAGTGTGCGTTAGATAAGTAGACAGTGGGGTGGATTGAAAACCGTCTGAATGGCAGAGCTCAGGGCATTGTGATCAGTGGCAGAGTTTAGTTGGAGGCCTGTAGCTAGCGGTGTTCCCCAGGGGTCAGTACTGGGTCCAGTCTCGTTCAACATATTCATCAATGACCTGGATGAGGGGACAGAGTGTATCCTCAGCACGTTTGCTGATGACACAAAACTGGGAGGAGTGGATGTCACACGAGAAGGCTGTGCTGCCATTTAGCAAGACCTGGACAGTCTAGAGAGTCAGGGGAGGAATAACCCACACACCAATACAGGTCAGTGGTTGACCTGCTGGAAATGTGCCCCTGGGGCAAGAATGCTAATGGTCTCCTGAGGTGCATTAAAAAGCGTGTGGCCAGCAGGTTGAGGGAGGCTATCCTCCCCCTCTACTCTGGTGAAGCCACATCTGGAATACTGTGTCCAGTTCTGGGCTCCCAATTCACGAAAGACAAGGAACTACTGGAGAGAGTCCAGTGGAGGGATCAAGGAAATGAAGCACCTCTCTTCTGAGGAAAGGCTGAGAGATCTGGGTCTCTTTAGCCTGCAGAAGACTGAGAGGGGATCTTGCCAATGCTTATAAATATCTAAAGGGTGGGTGTCAAGAGGATGGGGCCAGACTCTTTTCAGTGGTGCCCAGGGACAGGACAAGGGGCAATGGGCACAAACTGGAACACAGGAAATACTGTCTGATCATAAAGAAAAAAAATTCTTTACTTTGATGGTGCCAGAGCACTGGAAGAGGCTGCCCAGAGACGTTGTAGAGTCTCCATCTCTGGAGATATTCAAAACCTGCCTGGACACCATCGTGTGCAACCTGCTCCAGGCGAACGTGCTTTGGCAGGGGCGTTGGACTGGATGATCTCAGAAGGTCCTTTCCAACCCCTGCCATTCTGTGATTCTGTGTTAATATCTTGTTTTACAGACCTGTTAAAGTTAGTATTTGACTCTTACAATAAACAACCTAGAACCAGGGTTCAAGGGCTCTCAATGCAGTGCTCTGATAAAATTCTGAGTGTTCTCTTCCTCACACTACTGGATATTAATAAACGATCATTTCAAGGTCAACTGCAACCACAGTGCGATAATGACTACCCCATACTTCTGTTACTTCACCTTAACGCGACTACTCTCTTGCTCTGTCTTCATTATAAACACCAAGTCAAGACTTCCTGAAAGCCTGCAGCAATTATTCTTAATACCTGAAGCACAGAACACTGTGGGAAGAAGCTCTTCAGAAGAAAGACATAGAATGGTTTGGGTTCAAAAGGACCTCTTAAAGGTCATCTAGTCCAGCCCTCCTGCAATGATCAGGGACATCTTCAACTAGATCAGGTTGCTCAGAGCCCTGGCCAACATGACCTTAAATGTTTCCAGGGATGGGGCATCTACCACCTCTCTGGGCAACCTGTTCCAGTGTTTTACCACCCTCATTGTAAAAAAAATTTCTTCCTTTTATGCAGTCTGAATCTATTCCTCTTTTAGTTTAAAACAATTACCCCTTGTCCTGTCACTACAGGCCCTACTGAAAAGTCTGTCCCCATCTTTCTTATAAGCCCTTTTTAAGTACTCAAAGGCTGCAATAAGGTCTCTCTGGAGCCTTCTCTTCTCCAGGCTAGACAATCCCATGGATGCAAATTCCACTTTTAAAAAATAACTCAGGCTTTTAAAAACTTAACCCTTCTCACACTTAAGACCCCATTACGCTGTAGACATAGATTATGAGCTGATATTTGTCAACACTAATTCCAGATTTGTAAGGGCAACTTCAACACCTAAATGAGTATGCTGAAAACTAATCCAGGAAGCAGTATAGTTTCATTTCTGTATTATTGTACCAGTGCTAATAAGTCCTCCCTGTTAAGTGATGTAACATTATATACGTAGGTCTAAGAGCTTTTGGGTCTGAGGTGATATGTCTACTATATCGACCTGATGTCTCATCTTTGATACATGCCTGTCATTCTCAATACAAATCTGGCCAGCAAATTTTACTTTTAGAATTGCCAAAGCTGCCTTTGAAAACAAGGCACTTTGGCATTTTAAATTTTAGATACTACAATATTAAAATTCTAAACAAATTACCAATTTATAACATAAAATAATCATCAACAAGGGCTCTCCATTTCTTTTCAGGAAAAAAAATAATTAAGTTACTTTACGTAATACAGAAATACTCCCTCTCACGGAGTAAAGGTGTCATTAATGGATGATCTGGTGAAGTAGTAAAGCATCCTTCAGTGGAAGGTTGTGGTAAAACTATGCCTCACTGGATCCCTTAAAACTTCCCCCGATAAATCATGCCTTCACCTAACAGGTTATAAAAAACTTGAAACAAGAACAATAAGCCATGCTCTCAAAAAGCTCTAAGGAATAAAAAGGAGGAAAAAACCACATAGAAATCCACTTCTAGGAACTGACATTCAATATTCCTGAACTTTCACATGTCAAGACATTAAAGCTACACTGTTGAACAAGTCTGTGTATGCTGAAAGCGATTTAGAAAAGGATTGTGTTTGATTTTCTGCCTACATTTAAAAATCAGAGAAAAAATGACTACATCCACCACTTACTTTTTTAAAAGCTTAATAGATTTGCATTACTGGTTTCTCTCTAATTCCACTTTCTTCAACTAGTACCTCATTAGGTCATGTGTAATGAATTTCAAAACGCAACCTAAAATATATGGTAGCATGAGAAGTACTATGGGGAACTATAAGCCATACCTGATAAATACATCCATTGTAGCACCACAATAAACGTCTCACATCGCTTCACTTATCAAACAAGGCAAATGAGGGCAGCTACGCTGGACTCGACGTGAGCTTCAGAAAGCAAATCTAGCAGGCGAAAGCTAGTCCGTACCACACAGAAAAAGCTCCTGGATACAGCACTGCAATATTTCTATCCTCAAAAAGATTGGCAATAGAGTGTTCTTAAACTGAGAAAGAATTTCCACTTTTGAACATTATTTAGAGACAACAACAAATGCCACACTCTTGAAAAGAAAAGAACAGGATGTTCAGTTTTCCAAATATTCACTATAACACAGTGGAAAGGGAAAAAAATCCATCTTACAAATTTTAGACAAAATAAAGGATTGCTTTGACTGGAACTAATACAGGAGCTAACTGTTTAAGTAGCAACACCCAGCCTCTACATAGAAGGTGTCTCTTGCCTCTCTATTTTCTTTTTCTACCTGACTGATTGTAATGCTTCAAGAATCTAAGACCAATGTATTTAACTTCATATTTTGACAACATCTTTTTGTTGTTAACATCCGATAACTGTTACATTATTTTATGTTGAAATGTAGTCGAGCTTAATATTGGAAGTTTTCCAAACACAAACCTAAATCTGATAAGCCAGATAATTAAAATAGCTAGATATAGCAAATAATTTTAATATAAAATACATAAATATTCTAATTGGCTAGATTTTAGCCATTTAGAGAGTTTCCACTTAATTAAAGTTCAAGACAATTCAGTTACAGCAGACGAAGATGGCATTGAATGTTTTGATCTACAGGGAATGAATCTTCCTATCATGCAGTAAGTTCTATTTTCTTATAATTAATTACTGTTTACAATGATGGCTATTTAAGGTATGTATAACTCCTACAAAATTCGCTACTTGTATTGTAGAAGATAAAATGCATAATATTCCAACAGAGTTAGACTTACAAAAGTAGCCAAAATTTACCAGGTTTAAACTGCCACTGATTGTACATTGCACTGGATTAATAAATTCAGTTTTGGATGACAAATTGGCACTACGTAGCTTGAGCTGATGTTGAAGTAAACAGTCCTGGGCCAAAAGAGAACACAGGAAATACCTCATTTCATCAACTGCAGCAGAGAGTTTTAAACTATTATGAAGAAAAGGAGGATATATCTGGAAATATCGTCAATAAAAGATGTACTTTTTAAAGTAAAGTAAGTAGTTGCTGAAAAAGTATATTCAGCATCATGACACGTTTTCCAAAATATATCTTGATTTTTTTTTTTTCCTGGATGAGAAGAGTCCATTGCTACTTGTTGACAAATGCTTTTTTAGGTTTATATTTAACTGACACTACTTGCCACTTGAAACCAACCCCTTTATTTAGAGATGTCTGACAGCAAACAATACTATTTCAAGTATTTGGCAGGCGAAGGGCTGTAACTTTATTTTTATGGTAGGTAGGTTTTGATAGAGTCTGCTGTCCATTTAAATTGTGATCCTGTTAGAATCTTCACAGCAAGGTATATGAAAATCTGCAAGGAACAACCGCCTGTGCCTTAGAAAGGTTGTTTCTTGCTTGCCAACAATTAATTCATTATTCTTGAGATACAGGAGTTACTATCATTCTCTCTGGTATCTGTTTTCCCCCCTCTTTCAGCTGACCAAAGCCAAACACAGTTTTACAGATTTATACTGTAAAATTAGAGAAATACCAAAAATATTACCTAAAGACACGAAAAAAAAAAAAAAAAAGCGCCTCCCTGGTTTTGACTGCTTTCTACACTGAGCAAATTTCATTCAGCTGATCACACCAACACTCCTCCGTGCCACCTGAGCTGGTTTAAAACTCAGCTCAGTGCATACACCACAATTATTTCAGCATAAATTATCTCTTTATGTGTTTATTGATAGTGATTGATAAACTTACTTAAAATAGAAAATTGAATGATATGGGCAAAAGTAGAATAATGATCACCTTGGCAAGAGTCAGGAATAAATTTTGCTCATATATATTGCCAGTACTCCTGCAAATGGAACGTGCATGATCAAAAAAGTGAAATCATACGTTATTACATGTCAGAAATATCAAAAGCTGCAGAGATCAGCAGCACCTGAGGCCAACTGAAGGTGGAGGACTGGAGCAAGGAAAGGAGGTAAAAAGAACTCAGTAAAAATAAACTGGCTAATAGGGAAAAAAATTAAATCGGATTCAAGACAAAGACACACTGTAGATGTACACCAAATAGCATGCAAATTTGCAAAGCTTTCTTTATTCAGGTCTTTCAAGCAATGTTTGAAAATTAAGGATTTAGAAGATCCACAAGTAAGATGAAAGCAGTACAGTGCACTTGATTTGTTTAGTAAAAAGAATTTCAACTGTTTTATCTGGCTGGCCTTTTTAGACTTCTTTATGTACATATCAAGTTTATTTTCCAAGGATGACATATAATCCCTTAATTTCTGCTAATTAATTAAGTATAGATGCAAGTATATCCTCCAGATTCAGAGTATGGTAAATATTCTTAGGCCTTGTACCTCCCCATTCAATGGTTAGCTCACAGATTTTTAGATTTTAGTGTTGCAAATTCTTCTTCCAATGCTAAGCAAAACAATGACGGAATATTTATTCACATAAATGGCTCATAGAAGTAGAATATGGGACCTTGCACAGAGACAGACAGTACTGAGTTCAGCAGGGACTTCAGCCACTTATTTCAGAGAGGAAGCTGGTCCAACGTATGTGAATGAGAGAAATTTGCTGCTGCTGTCAGGTGAAAAAGTATCAAGAAAAGGCTTGCTCAGATGACATGAGTACTTACATAGAGCAAAGTTAAAAAGCTATCTATTTGCTAGTGTTTTCAGTGCCTTCCCTCTTCACACAGGTATACTATGTCTCTGCCTACAGCCACAAAATCTGGAGAAACATAGCTATCCAACTTCTATCATAAATATATCAATATCCCTAAAAAATTTTAGAAGTAACATGCCAAATATATCTTCCACGCAGGTGATTGCAATAAGTGGCTTCTAAACTAAAAAGACACAATCATAAAACTTAAATGGTAAGACACTGATTTAATAGCAACAGTTCTCCATAGGTCTAACAGTCACTATTCTGTGCTTGCACCTTATAAACAGATTACCACTATTAAACAAAGTAGGTCATACGTGTGCTGCTGGTTTGGTTTTTTTTTCCCTCTAAATGAGAAACAAGGTTTTTCTAGGCATTTTAAGTTGTCTATTTGGTTGTAAAATGGTGGTTACAATAATTTAATTGTTCAAAATATTCATCACCTGCAACCCAATGATGAGGGTTCTTACACAACCAACTACTGGCAAAGTTGTAGAAAGTTCTCTCATGAACTTCACAAAGACTGGAGAACACTGAAAAACAGAACAATCCATGATCTACTTTTCTTGAAACCTAACCCCATAAATGAAATGTCAATATTATATATTTACCTTTTATTTCTTATTAATCAGTTTCTAGCTCTTGGGGGTTGATAAAATTGTTGAGTAGGTCGTGTGGACCGTCTTGGCTGACCATCACCTCCTCTGCGGAATTCTAGAGTTTGCTCATATGTTTCTTCCTCGTCCTCCTGCAGGTAAACAGCATTGTTTTAAATGGAAGAGTAGGTAAATGCATTATACATGAGTAGGTATATGCATACATACGTACATACAACATACATGTATCAAGGAATTTATGCACACATAGCAACTGCTGCTTCTGTGCTGATGACCACTTAATAAAGTAAGTGGGATAATGTGAGTGGGTTTTTCAAACCTAGAAAAGCTAACAAAAACAAGATGGAGAATCTCAAAACTTAATCCCCAGGGCAGCTGCAGAAGTTACGAAATATCTGCAGGAAAAAAAAGCATTTATATTAAAGCAAAATTATTTTCCAAGAGTCATAGAAGCAACAAACTCAAGAAGCAAGATAACCTCAATAACCTGCCAGAGCAAGAGAAATATCAGCTTTTGGTAGGTTAGAAATGTGTGTGGAATGAAATAAAAGAATTAGGAAATGGAAATGCAAGAAACAGCACCTGGCAATATGCCTACTAGAAACACAGATCTGAAATGGTAGATAAAAATCTGTGATGCAGTAATAATGAAAAAAGCCTACAAGTATAGTGGACAGCAACTTTGATACAAATTTGCTATTTGCAGCAGTAATAGGTCTGACTTCTGAATAACGACAGGAGAGGTAATTAAATATTTGCAATACTGCATTCACTCTTAGGCATCTCGATACCAGAAGATATTTACCGATTACATGGAATTCTGAATTTCTGTCCCCAAAATAATCAAGAGACTGGAGAATGATTTACAAAGGAAGATTAAAATAGCTAGAAATTTACTTTGGTCAAGAAATACTGAAAAGAAAATCACTCATCTGATAGAATATTTAAAGGTGGTACACATTAAAGACGGAGAAGAATTTTAAGAGCATTAGAGTTGATAATAAAGAGAAATAGAAGAAAAAAATATAGGCTAAAAAAAATCTGAACATAAGTATGACTGTCAAATGGTGTCTCAAGGAATAGTTATAACTTAATTTCTTTAATACCTTAACACTACGCTGTAGCAGACACCAGGCCTTGAGGAAACATGCTGTAAGAAATCCACTTTTGGGAAAAGGTACTGAGTATCTAACTCTTAATTCCCTTTCACTCACAACACAGGAACACAGAGGAACACAAAGGAAGAACACGGAATGATTCATTAGAAGTTCGTCAACAATTCCAACACCCAGGCGCTGTCTCAGAGTGCAGCATGCATATAACAAAGATTAAGCTAGTCACAGCGGTAACATATTTAACTACGAGACAGAAAGGAAAATCTACAGCCTAAATTTCTCTCTGTTACAAAAAGTCAGATCTTACTCAAGAAACGTCTCTTTCTGAATCAGCCCGAATATCAATGAACATGCATTTTTAAAATAAGTTACAGACAACCACATTCCTCACAGTAAGGTCTCCTGTTTACAGGCTACATCTGTGGTTATAGCTACATTTCCAGAACAACAGATTAAGCCCTACCACAGAGAGCCTGCAGTAACTGTAAGAGAAAAAAAGATTTTCAACACAATTGAATACAGCATAATTGATTTATATCTTCTCGTTTCACTGTAGCCAAAGGCTGAGAAACATGGAATTCTGCCATAAAACTTTTCTCAGTGCACCTCTTTTACTGCTTGCAGCACTATCGATTCCCTCATATAAAGAGTTTCAGAGACACTGATTATCCAAAAGAAAAAAAAAAAAAAAAAAGGATGTGTAACCAAAAAATCCACACAGTTGCAATACTGTTAGCCTTAGTACTTAGTATATATACGAAGTAATTGCCCATCACTGACAATGCAAGTTGTACGTAGCATCAAAATGTTCAAAGGTAAGCTAGATGCCTGAAGTGGTCTAAATAACCTTTAGCTCTTTCAGTATACTCCAAGAAACCTAAATAGCTGAAAATAGTTCCATATTATTTGCCAAAAGAGTAAAGAAAGATGCAATTGCACTTTCTCTTATAATTCTTTGCCAAAGCTTCTATCTAACATAAAGGAGCTCACTCTTCAAGAATAAACTGGTGAACTTTCACGTGCTCGGTATTTGGATTTCTCTAAAACTGGACGACTAAATGGCCTATATACATGACTGAAAATCTAGCAACGCATACTGGTATTTTCAAGACACTGTAGTGAATTAGACATGAATCTTTTATTTGTAAACCTTGGTAGTCTTTTCTCAAAATGAACAGAAATTAAATAGTTCAGTGCACTGTGTCTCACCTGTAATAGCCAACGTCTTTCTGAGGATAAGCCTATCAGAGTAAATTTTTAGAGCAGTAAGTCTTCATCAGATCTCGAAGTTAATGTTGATCCTTTGAATTCAGTAAAATCAAACTAAGGCTAGATTTTGTCTTACACATTTCTATTTTGGTGTAGTTGTCTTTACATATAGAATGAAAAGCTTCAGAGGCATGCCTTCCAATTCAGGTGGTTTTATTACAACAGGCAAGAATGAAATGTGAAATCACATTCACTTCTTGAGGCTCTGAATGAAATGAAAGCGAGCAATGCAGCAAATTATAAAAATGAAGGAGCAACAGAACACCTTCCAACTGTTCCCTCGTTATTCTCTAGGCACAGTGGCTCCCCACGAAGAATTACTGATCGTCTTGAAGTCTGCCACCTGCACGTCAGATAACACATTGTCATTTCTTCCTTGGGTCTTAACTATTCACAATTGATTCTAATTCGATCTAACATTCTCCAAAATAACAATTTGCCAAGCCACATTGTTTTTTGTTTTGCAAGTAATTGCACTTCTTTTCTTCCCCCATTGTTTGATCACTGACCCTCAATCCAGCACTGATGATCTTTCATCCTTTTTCTATTGCCATTTTATTTTATTTCCATCTTAAGGATTTTTTTTTTTCTGGGATCAACTTTAACTCAATTTACTTTAAAATCTCTCCACCTTATGCTCAGAACTTCCATCCCTCCTTGGTTTTTTCTGTTTTTCAACCTAAAAACTTCAGCTGTCTACATTTCTTCCATTATAACTCTGCAGTCAATTAGGTCACACATCTTGCCACTGACTATTTTTCCAGTCTTTCTTGCTGCTTGCTTTCAATTTATCAGTTGCTTGTGACTCATTCTAAATTATTCCATTTCCTATTTCCTTATCCATGTAAGATCTAGATTACATTTAATAAAGCAAAGGTGGACACAAATCTCTCAGAGCATTTTAATTCTCCTTCTACTTACTACCAGTAGAGGTTTCATATTAATACACTACTTAAAAAATTTATATACTTTATTATCTCCATCCTTCAGCTTATTATTCATTATTTATGTAATATTCCAGGATCCAAGACTGAGTTTTCTATTACTTGCACAACACCTACCTAGGGCAACGTACACTGAGATTAAATGAAACCACTAAGCACAACTGCAGAAGACAGCAAAAACTGGTAGATCCATAGAAGAAAGCAAGGAAAGGTTTACAATGCAAACAATGAAATGGAGAAATAAATTATTGCAGTAATAGGTTAGAATGACATGAGAGAGAGAGGGTGGAGGATGTCAGCATTCTTCAGGTATTTAAAAAAAGATGGTGAAAAGGGAAGCATAAGTCATTGTGAATTTCAGATTCTATTCAAGATTCTCACATAATCTCCTGTGACTTGAAGATGTCACTCCTGTGACATCTCAAGACAGACAAGAACTAAACAAGTGTAAAGTGAGTATATATGCACACTCAATGCTTTTATTTTGGGCCGATATATTCTGAAGAGCCTGTACCACCACCATACTTCCCATACTTCGCCAGCTGAGTTTAGTGAATCAGCAAAGTAACTTCACTCCAGCCGTGTGACTACCAGCATGCTTTTACATAAAAAATTCAATGGATTTCACAGCTGCAGAATAAAGTTACAAATCCAGCATCTGAAATACTTTAACAACCAATTTACCCTTAAAATTAACAATATTAGAGCGGAGTAAATTTATATTTCATTAAAAGTTTTCTCATTGGATTTCTATTTCAAGACTTCTTTCAGTGCATTCAAAAACTGTTCAGAAACTATTTTTTTTTAAAATATATTCCTTCAAGTGAATATTTACTGTGTAACTTCTGAGAACAATGAATAAGGTGGATGACAGTAAAGAGCAGGACAGAAGTTACACATTACACAAAAGCTTTGCTGAATGTTCTGCTCACATATATTTAGGATGCAGTTGCAAGTCACATCTGAGCAGCTCCAACAGTTTGCCACCTACGAACTAGTTACCTCTGTCTATTCCTGCTTATGAACAGAAAATTCTGCTCTGTTCACTGGGGCTTCTGCTAAGGCTTTTCAGTTATAGCTCTCTGTGGGATTAAGAAGTGACGATCACTAGAGCCTGTGCAAGGAGGCATGAAGGAGCAGTGTACAGTCAGGAACCATTGGATGAAGAAGAGACAGAAGGCAAAGAAAACAGATTTCAGTAACGTCACATCACTGCTTCAGTTTCAGAGGCAGTTTTAACTTCACCCACATACTCAATGCATGGTAAACTTGCTGGACTCAGTACAAAGAGAAAGTACTTGCTTCCTTGCAAAATTAACTTCCCTTTCGTGTTCATTTCAAGTCTCATTTCAAGGTCCAGATTTAATGCCTCTTTGCATTGCCCACTATGCTAGCAACAGCTGTCTCCTGCTGTTACACCACCAAGTGATCTCTTGTTTTGCGGGGTAAATTCCTTTCTTAGAACTTGTTTCTTTTGTCTAATTGTCCAGCGTAGGTCTCCTTGAGTACTTAAGCTTTGATTTTTGCAGTTTCTACTTGCTCGTGCTCCTATCGATCCAAAACAGACTGTAAGATTTTCCAGATGTATCAAATAAAACCCCAAACACACAGAAAACCCAACCACACTACAGCCATATTGAAAAATTCTCAAGTTTCCTAGAAAATGCTAAACAAATATTTAAATTGCAATATATTATATATATAAAAATCATTGGCTAAAGTACTGCAGTACTCCCTTAAACTTTTACTTTATCTGAATATCCAAAGGGTTGTTAGAACTCTGTAACAACTAAGACTGAAAACAGGATTTTGTGAAAAGATAGTTTTTGTCACTTAATTATTTAAGTTATATGGTCTTAGAGCAGCTTTAGGGCATAATTTCAAAAGTTACTAACAAATGAGGTGTGAAAATTCCAAGTAAAAGAGAAATTACCACTAACGTAGATTTTTCAAGGATCTTAACCAAGTACTGACTTCACGCGAAGAGCGTTTCTGAAGCGTGTATTACAGAATTACTCAACATATTTTCTTTGCAACTATATCAATTTTCTTTGCAAGTTATTCTTGTGACTTAAACCAGCAGTCCCTCTCAGAGAATAATCTTCTCAGAGTAATCTTTGTGAGTCTGCAGATGCTGATAATTTTTTTTCGCAGTACATAACTGTATTACGCTGGGCCTATGGCCATACAAACTTCTGAGTTAAATTTTGAGCGAGAAGGACAAGTGGGATTCAAGGTTATTCCACTAGACTTACGCAGATCTGACCCCTCAACTGCTGTCAGATAATTCATATAAAACTCTTAACCTTATTAATGTGCCTTTAAAGGAGTCATGGCAGCACTACATTTTAAGAAAAATATACTTTCAGTATGCTCACACATATCACGCAAGACATTGCAGTAATGTAACACTGATGACTATAAGTACAGATAACTAATGGAAAGGATATAGCTGTGTTTAAATTAAAAATGTGACTTTTTTAAAAAAATGTTATAATGTAGTAATTAAATTGTAATTTTTTTTAAGTTAACCTTTTAACATATCACTCAGAATGTTAACAAGATACACAATTATTATTTTTACTTAACTCTTGCCTTGATCTTTTGAAGTGTGTCATCACACTACAATGAAATCTTTTATAACTAAAGAAAGAAATCAACTACGTGACACCCTTAAATGTACAAGATAATTCTGGCATGCAGGCAGTAGTGCCACAGGCAGGTGCACCGGCGTAATGTCTGGCTACTGCTGAAACCGTTTTCCTTTCTCTTCTCCTGCCCTTTTTTCTTCACTCTTCTTTCCACTTTCCCTTTCTTGCTCAGATGTACAGCTGCAACTTTTAACCAATGCAGGTTGAAAAGTCAGGATGGTCAGCGTTAGGGAGGAAGAACTGCTTCCTCCTCTCAGAGCTGACAGCTGATGATAGCTCAGTCCATAAAATCATACTCCTAATCAATCTTAAATTCCTTTACCATTAAAATAATCTTATGGAATGAGCAAGTAGTCTGCCCTTATTCAAATGTTATGGGTGTGGGAAACAAACTTCAACACCTCAACACAGAGACAGTTAACCCCCACTACCAACCATGTCTTCTAATGCAGAATCATTTTTATACTACAGAGTTCACTGGTTCTACATTTTATGGTTTTACTTCTTTTAGTAAACTTGACCGGCTCAGATTTTCTAAAACTTAAACAGCATGATAGTTCTTTAAATTTAAAATAATTGCAATGAATTGTAAGCAAATTTAGAACTTAAAATAGAGTCTGCAGGTTTCTAATTAACTTTATGTTATTCTAAAGACCAAAACCATTAACTGCTAATAAAACTGGTAACTCTACGTGGCACTTGTGAAAATAAAGGCAAAGAAATATATACATACTTCTAGGCATCCAGATATATTTTACTGAGGTGACAAAGAAAGAGATAAAATAAGCACTTTATCTTCTGTAATGGATGAGAAGTTTTTTTTTTATATTTAGACTGTTCTTAGAACAACGTATAGAAAACCTACAGAACACCAAGAATACACCTTCAAGTTATCCAAATAAATGTAAAACAAAAATCCCATAATATGAAGAAAATGTTTACATGAACTTTTTCAAGTTTTTCTCTCTCACATTGAGAAAGTTCTGGTTTGGTGCTGACTTCTGGATACAACCAGCAAGTTGGTGAACTACAGGACATTTAATCAGTAGACTAACCAGGATCTACTGTAATGTACTGAAACAGTTTCACCAAAGTGGGAAGAAAATGAAAGGATCTCATACACTGAAATGCTTGGCCTTACTGTCCAAAATGGATTTTTTTTTCAGAAGCAACAAGACTTTTATCCTGAATTGGTAAGAATTTATAAGGTCTGCTCAAAAAGAAAAGATTTTAATTTCAAAATAAATTTTATCAAGAACTTTTATGTCAAACTTTTTTAAAATTTCTTCCACTATTACATCCCTGAAGAAATTTGACTTTGGCCACTTCCAGTAGGGAAGCTCAACTCCATTAATAGTATGGACTACGTAGGATTCAAAGATACTTATTACCGATTGCATTGATACACTGGCATTATTTTCTGTCTGTAACAGATATGATAAACAACTGTATAGGATTTATAGAGTATATATGTTCTTTTCCCATTTGAAAGTCACAATCCCATAAGCATCTAGCTACACATGGGACATTACAAGCATTAGATAATTAGTACAGATGACATACATGCGTATGAACACATACATAGTATATGTGTATAGTACTCCACATGTTACTCTGATTTGACTTTTACATCAAAACCATCAATTGCTTTGCTGAAGATTTTAGCTTCAGCTTCACTGTAGTGAAATGTTCTATTATGCCATACAATATAAGGCAATGGTGACAGAAATAGCGACGTATTACAGAAATTACTGAGAGATTTACTGCAAAATCTTAACGTAGCTTCACTTGCCCTTAAAGAGATACAATTGACTTGCTGTACGGCACTGTGTGACTTACTAAAAATCTCCTGGGACTCCCTGTGAACTGCAACTACACAATTATTGTTTGTTGACATTCTATATACAGCCAGAATAATTCCTACGCCTTTACATAACGTTGTAACCTTCTATACTAGTGCCATCTTTCTCTCATCAACTGTTTCTCAAATTTCTTTTATGTAACAGAGAAATTCAGTTAATTTTTCTAACATGGGAGTACTAAAATTCAAAAGTTTCTAACAATTCACTAAAACAAACTTGCTGTAATGTAATTAAAAAAAACTCAACCAAAACATACACAAACTATTCGTTTCCCTTATTTACACTTAGAAAAAGGAATTGATACTTATGAGGGTATGTCTTTGTCTCCACCAAACACACATGGGCTGCAAGTAAATATGTTCCTAACTATGCTATGTAAAACTAGGTAGCATAGAGCTATGCCATAAAATGTGCTGCTTTATTGTTTTCAAAATAAAAATTTCAAGATGCCCTGTACCTTTCCTTTAACATCAGAAATAAATCAATGATAATAAATATTTTCTGTTGATTTTCACTAACCAAACATCAGAAGCCAACTAATTTTACGTTTTCTTGACCAGTTTTTGAAAATTCTACAAAGCATTCTTCAGAGCCACCAATTTATCAACTAAAGCCTTAATACACGTTAATTTGTTTCAGTAATCGTAAAAAAGAAAAATATGGATATACAGTATTAACATTTTTAAATAGCTTTATCTCATTTTTCCTCTACTGAAAATATAACGTGCAACAAAAGTAGATGAGCTTTCAACACAGCTAATTTTCAAATGATTCTGCTAAGACAATATACATCTTGAGTTTTGAGTAAAGCAATAAACATTAGATAGCAAGTGACAGAAAATTTGTAGATTCTCAGGAAAATCAAGAAACGAACAATACATGGATGGACAGGGAAAAGAATTACGTACTTAAATATGAGACCGCTAAAAGCATAACAACAGTTAACTTGGAATCAGACATTCATCTGTGCTTTATCGCTTTTCTTCAACTCTGAGAACAAAGTACTCGATTATTTTCTAAATAAGACTACATTCCAATTAAGTTTCCATAAAAGCAGGATAACGTAAGCCTGGGGCATGATTATCCCACAGAGATTTTTTGCTAGCTTATCTGTTCCCCTTAAGAGTATAGCACAGGTTATTCATACTTGCAGTTATTACCTGTGGCATATATTAAAATAAATGTGCAACTCTTCTTGTGACATTTGTGCTTGAAACAGAATATTCTCTTTCCTGCAAGTTGTCACCATGTTCTTAATACAGAAAAAAGTCACGAATTTTAAAAGTTCCTTAGAATTACATATTTAAGCCATTCATACCATATCCCCAAAACAAAACAGAAATACCAACTTCTATTAGTAAAAGCTTCTTCACACTGAGTAGTATCAATATCAGGCTATAAATATTTAAAGGTTTATTTTTAATAATTTCTAAAAGAAAAGTACATACACTGAAGTGAGAGCTACTATATAAATAACACAACCAGCAAACCCATCGAGTTGTCTCAATTCTGCAAAAAGAAAGCCACAAACTGCAAGTAGAAATGTTTTCAAGAAAACACATAAATTTAACAACATGAAATCAGCAACAGTAACCACTACAAGGAGTTACGTGCTATAAGGTGTAATGTTACTATAAGGAAGGAGTAATTGTGCCAATTTTTGGAAAACAGCAGTGAATTAAGGGTCCATCTCCATCCCTCATATACAACTCTTAGCCCATCCCTCTCAACAACTATTTTTTTTTTTTTGGTAGTAAATAAAACATTCATACAGTTTTTCAGAACATCAAGTTGAGTGAAGATGTCTGGAAAGGTTCAGTTTACCTTGGTAGTAGAGACACAGGCCCTAAACGTATAGCCAAAAGGAATACTTGCATAGACTTAGGAAAAAAATTCAGCATTCAGTTTCCTTACACTAAGCATGCTCGTAAGTAAAACCATACACATCCGTATGGGGGGAAAAAAGTATTTGCTGTATTGCTGGTCTTATTTTAGTATGTAATCAGAAAATTCTGCCAACAAAAATATCAGAAATAAAACATGAGATAGTACAAGGAATCATCTAATGCTTTGCTGTTAGGGCACTAAATCATTATCAAAACCTAAATAGGGAAGCAGTGAGTTTTGGTGACATTTTAGGTGAAACAAAATGCTGTGTGCACACACTCACACATGACAAAATTTGGCATACAAATCCCCGATGTCAAATGCACATGTATATGTGATAAACAAATGACAGTGATTTTACTTGTGAATGACCAATTGCACAAAACAAAGAAATTAAGAAGTAAAACATGGCAAAAGGTATTTTAGTAAAGCACTACATAACAACCACACACACACCAATTTACTCACGTTTGCGGTACTTCCCTTCCCTCCTTCATATGGAGGGAATTCCTTTCCCAGGTCAAGAGATCAACCTTTGTTGAGTAGCTCCCTCCTTTAACTGGCCTGGAACTCGTAGGAGACTCAACTCCTCTCCTCTCCCTGGACAGCAATGATCAAACTATGACTATGATGCAATTTCCAATGGCGGGGCCTCACAACACCCAGTAATAAGGACGGCTGAATCGAGATAATGGGTGTCAGACATCAAAAGGAGACTGATTGTGCGCACAGGGAAAAGCGGCGAGACTGGAATGGGCCAAGAAGCAAAGCAAGCAAGAAGAGAAGCCCCACCTAGTCTGTATCCAATATCTTGTAAAATTTTTACTGTCAGCCCTAGCACTCAAGAAGGTTCACCCAGTGTCCTAGAACAAAAACATACACTAAGGGAGCTCCGTCAGGAAAGGAACAAAGATTACTGCAATAACTAAACACTATTGTTTTCATTTTCTCCTATATGCCATTTGACCCACATTGTAAGTCCTATATGAGCAAATATGATGTAGGGAAAGAATGAAAATCCCCAGATCAGAAAACAGATCAACCCAAGGAACAAATTAAAAAAGGAAACAGGATACTATGACATAACTACACAAACCTTTTCAGCAAAAGATTTTATGTCTACTGAAATAAACCTAAGTGAAATAAACTCTCAAGATTTCCATAAGAAGTCAGAAATAACATTTCCAACTCGGTACTAACAAAAATACTTAGCAAGTATAGGTTAATGAAAGAACAAAACCAAAAAGACCACTGCCAAAATGTGGTCCATAGGCACAGGAGAATTTGAAACAATCTTTCTGAGCAATCAAGATATTCCTGATATCCTCCAGCAGGATAGCATATCCCAGGCTACATGTTCAGAATGTGGGACGTACACAATAAATTCACAGAACATGAAAAAAACCAAACCAAAACAAAAACCTCTATATAGCCATCACATATTTATTGCTTTCTTGTTAACCAACTCTTGCTCTCATTAGGGAAATAGGCAAAGAGCTCTTCAACACCACACTTAATTTTAAAAAGGGATATGGAATTAATCTCAAAATCTTTGAAATTCTATCTCCCCTCAGTAAATTAAAGCAGTTGCTTAGTTTTATACTTATAAAAAATGCATCTTGACTAACTTAGCAAAGATATTCTACGGTCTGTTAAAGGTTGAAGCAAATACTACTTCTCTAAACTTTGAAAATCCAGATATACCAATCAAGTTATGAGAAAGCAAGCAAATTTTGTAGGAAAGATGTCAGACCAAAACATTTCCTCTTCTGTTTACGCTCTCTAAAAACATTCTGAGAAAATGTGATTAATTGCTGCTAATCTTTGACAATCAGAACAATTATGTCTAGCTCAGACATCCCCATGCACTCAATTAATAATAGTCAATAAATGTCTCTCTTGGGACATGAAACCTGCAAATGACATTACTAATATGAAGAAAATAAAGCATGAGTAGAGTCCTTGTCATTGTCACAAACCTGACAAAATTTACTCTAAGAAAGTAAGCCAACAGAAGCAGAAAAACACAGCTCAAATCAACCCAAAAAACCAATCCCCCCCTCAAATCCAAAACTGCTGGAAAAAAAAAAAAAACAACCAACACCCAAAACAACCCACAAAAAGCCCAAAAAGGAGTAATTTCATGTGCTTTAACATTTATGAAGAAAAAACAAATCACCCTTTTGCAAAAAATTGTCTTCACAGTCACCTTTGGGGTTGTTTTTCTGTTTGTTTTGTTGGTGTTTGTTTGTTTGATTTTTTTTACTTGTTACATTATGGAAGACTTCTTGTTTACAGGTATTATTACTGATAACAGCTGTGAGTATAAAAGAAAAAAAAAAAAAGAAAAAAAAAAAGGAAAACAAGTCAAAAAAACCCAACCCAAGCATTCCAGATACTAACCATGCCTGTACAAGGAAACTTCAGTACATTAAATGATGTGTCTATTCCACACACGCTGTATACAGTGAGAGGGAGTCAGATCTGGAACCACAGACACATACCCCACTACAAATTAGGTCTATCATAGCTTCTCTTCTGCAATATCAAGCCAACAGTATCACGTCTCTCTTCCCTAGAAAGCAATCAGTCAGGAATACACCAGTTCCTCCACTTTCCTCTAATTCAAATCCTTTAAATTAATCTATTAAAAGTGGACAAACTCAGAACACCGAAACATGAGATGGGGAAATCAGAAGAGCAATGGTGACTGCAGGAATAGTCCAGACATTTTTACACATCAAACTTCTCTCACAGACTCAACATGTTCAACCTCAACACACACAATGCAGAGAAGCCCGAGCATAAAATCCTTCAGGAGTATCAAAAAAAGAATCCGAAGAACTTTCGTCACATGATAACAGGATCAAATCCAATACTTAAAATAAGGTTAAGCTATGCTATCTCAAAACTGCAAGTCACTTTAAAGGAAGGTGTTTAGTGGGGAACTGTTTCTCTCAAATAAACAACCTAAGGAGCCCATAACCGGAGTCCAAATAATGAATCATTATCATATGCAATTTTACAAAATGCAAAATTACCCTTAATAACTAAAGGAGGGGGAAGGAGGGGGAGAAGAACAGCGTAATGCTCCAAGTGTCTTTCTTTAAGTGTCAACAACTTTTTTCAATAACTACAAACTCCCAAGAAGAATGGATCCTTAATCTGATTTGTACAGCTGGCAATAATTTGCAATGATATTTCATACTCTGATGAATATGAAATGCTCAAGTGGAAGACTCAAACATATTTTGCAATACCTAATGATACAGACAGAAAAATGAAAGCCATTGTTTTATGCCCACTTACTAATAAATTACCTCCTCTCAATTGAAATTTGCCTGCTTTTCGTTTATTAAAAAGTAAAATGCAGTTCCTTAACCACCTTTAAATGTCAGTTCCTACATTTCAGCTAAGGGGCAGTAACTTTCAGAGGAATAGTTAACTTAAATTGTGATCATCTGTCTATATTCCAACATGGATACACCAAGCTAAAGTCTGAAAAACTGTGTTGTTTCTCAGAGGAAAGAGGTGCTACAGAAAAATACTTCTTAGTAGTTTATCAGGATAAATGCTTTCCACAACGCTTGTCTCTGAATACTGCCTCTTAAAAGATGGCTGGGGAAATAAATAAATTACACAAAGAATTATCCTGACAGAACCTGAAGGTTAATTTCATGTAAAAGCATGCATGACAATGCTCTGCAAAAGATGTGATAAGAATTTAAGGCAACATTTCCAGTAAGTAAAAAAGTCTCTGGTAAGAAAATTAAAAACAAAACAAACAAAAAACAAACAAACAAAACCAAACAAAACCCAAACACATTTAGGACAGATTATGAAAAGTAATTTTTCAGCATGGCAGGACAGAGGCAACTGAAATCACCACGTATAGGCGAGATGGAAAATGAGGCATATCCCAAAAAAATAACTGCCTAAATCTGAAGTGTTTTAATAAAGCAGAAAGACAGCCTTTTGTAGAAACTAAATCCACACTAGTAACTTCCTAGATTAAAATTAACAAATATGCACCACCACTCAGGAAGAAAGGTAGTCCAAAATACTCAGCCTTCACCTAATTTATTTAGTCAATAAGTAATTATGAACTGTAAAATTATTCTAGAGATTTTCCTACCAGTACAGAAGCCAAAGAACTAAAGACATCAAATTCCTGTCTGATGCAACTATTTAAGGGACTTTTTTTCTATAGGAATCTTAGAACTGGTTAAAGAAACCGTACAATTCCTTTCTGACAGCCTTCTTTTTAGTATAGTCAGTGTGGACAGAAGCTAGATAAGAAATCCAACCAAGACACATTTATCTACTGCAGCTACTTAATTATTCAATGGGAAAGACCTCCTGCTTGACCCACAACGCAGAAAGATCACAGTGTGATGCGAAGGCTGTCCAAGCTGAAAAGCCACAAAGAAATGGCACCCAATCCTTCAAATAAGTATTCCTCTGTCATAAATGAAGACATTGGAATGGGTTCAAACCTCCATAAAACAGATAGTCAAAAAGTGTTCTCCAGCTTAAAGAGGCAGCTTTAAGTCTTTATGATTCAGTGTGTTTTAGTGTTGCTCTCTACGTTGCTGGAGAGAGGTTTGAACACCTTCAGAAAACTCAAAGGATTTTACTTTACTTACCTGAAACAGGCAACAAGTATAAGAAAGCCCTGAATTATAGATTGATTTAAGGTAATTAAACACCTGTAGAAGCTCTTAGAGCTCTGTGAGGTACAAGACACATTACCAAATTTGAGCTCTCAAATTTCTGCCAGCATGAATTAACTGTAATCCAAGACCCCTTTGCTATTTTCTTTCCCGAACTCATTCTTTACTGGAGGAATGAATTGAGGAAAGCTGCAAAGTACATTTTCAGTCTCCACAGAACAAAACAGATTATAGAAGAACTAGGATTATACATAACTTAATAATAACTTCTGCCTTTAACTTAATAATAACTTTTGCCTTCTTACCTCTTTAGGCAGAAATAAAGGAAGAGGAAACTAAACTACATACTTCACAATTAGTATTTTTAAGTGAAAGTAAAAAGTTCATATGAATTCTAGGTTGTTTTGAGAGCAATCACAATAAGGCCATAACATATATAGGTGGGAAAACTACAATCTTTATTTCCTTCATATAATAATAGAAAACAAAAAAAAAAGAAGGGCAATCATAGTGTAAATGGCGGCACAAAGCCTATCACGTGACTAAGGAAATGCAGGATGGAAAAGGGAAAGCAAGGACTTGGCTTTCAGGAAAAATGTCACAAGACAAGCACTTAGACTGCACATTTTCATAATTTATTAAGGAAAGAAAATCCTACAAGTTAGAGAATAAAATTAAGACTTAAATTTTAAAGTATTATCTTGACTTTATTTTATTCTTTTTCCACAGAACAAACTATTTAAGTAAGCCACAAAGGCCCTTAACGGTTCATGCTTTTCAGTTGTTAGTATAATCTTACATATTTTACATGAAAAAACCAAGCAGTTCTGTTTTCTACAATGGCTTTTCAGTGATTTTTTTTCCATCGGAATTATAATATTTTCATTAAATGACCCCTGCTACATTGAGGGAAATAAAAGGATACAGCATTGTAGCGTTACATCCAAGATACTTAGAACTCTAAAACCGTGGAATCCAAATGTAATTTTATTATTAAAATTATTTATGAATTGCATACCTAAGACATATTTTGCAAGCCCTAAGGAAAAAAAAAAACCAAAACGTTTTAGTGTTCTTACATATATGAGTATTGTACGTGATTATTGATAAAAAAAAAATCCTTGCTAGCTTTTTGTTTTACCTTATGTAAATCACACAGCTTTGTCTTCTATATTTCTAGCCACCAGAAAGATAAATAGCAGCATGTTAGGTGTCAGAGGGACGGAAAACTTACAAGGTCTCAGAGCAAACTGGGTGATGGAGCGTATACAATCAAGGAGTCTTAAGATAACCTAGTTAACACTTTTTCCATTAAAGTGGAAAGCACAATGTATCCTGAGACTATCAGGGAGATTCGATCTACAGCCGAGAAAGAAACCCAAACACTAAAAAAAACCCAAACCTAACCAAAAACCACAACGACCACAAAACTTGCACTATTGCAGTTCATTATTAGAGTAATGAGGAACAGAGAGCAGAATGTCAACCACAGCAGGGGGTGAAGAGAAAATGAAATTATATGAAACCTACTATCGTAAAGATTTTTCATTAATTTACTATTTTTGATAATTATAAAGGTTGTCAGAAGTAGACCAAAGGTCGGATGCTTAAACAATAGGTCATGTCATCAAAATAAAGTCACTGTGATACTTCGGCTGTTCTTTCAAGTGACTAGTTGAGCAACCTTTTCCTTTTTTGTTTTTTCTTCCTCCCAGTGGTATACTTTGATCAGTTTATATTTGTTGGAAAAAAAAATTTAAATTCATCACACGAGTACCAAAAAGTATGCTGGAGAAAACAGTAAAGAATAATCAATTATAACACATAGACTGAATTTATGCCTTTAAGTCAATTCAGTAAATCTTTTCTTAACATCAATAACTCTCTCAAAAAG
Organism: Rynchops niger; assembly: GCA_013400035.1. Lineage (NCBI taxonomy): Eukaryota > Metazoa > Chordata > Aves > Charadriiformes > Laridae > Rynchops > Rynchops niger. Next base: position 129,973 of record VXBH01003376.1, read on the forward strand.
GAGTCTCAAAAACTGGCAATATTAGGACATCAGAACTCACACACAGTATATTTCTACAGTGGTAACAAGTCTTCAGTACAAACAGCTAAGAAAGACTTAGCTATCTGGACGTTACTTGGAAGGACTGAAATAAAAATCAGCATAACACTTCTAATAAAACAAGTTCATTGTTGCTGATAACATCAATCAGTAAAAGAAAAGCAATTATTGAAGTCAGCTTAAAATCCTGTTTTGTTCTCTTGTAAAGAGGAAATATTAGTTACTTAAATCTTATGACAAAGAACTATGTATTAAGCAGCATGAGAACTTAATTTTGCATTTCTGTGTGCCATCGAGATTTATCTATTAATATGAACACTGAAACAAAGAAAAATGACCAACAGTGTTCAGCTTAAAAGACAAACCTGAGTATCAGAGCATGACTCAGATCGGTGATTAAGAACTGTAAATGCATAATGAGGACTAGAGTTAACATTCAAACAAACAAACAAAAAAAAAAAAAAAAAAAAAAAAAAAAGCCAGGGGCANGGTGCTAATCCACTTTCTCCTGCAAAAATCCTATACCTGCAAGGACCTTTTAGCAACAAAATAGTAAAACCTTGGAAAGGAACCAAAAAAAAAAAAAAAAAAAAATTGTTTACTCTGAATTTCTTGGTTGGTATTCGTCTTACATAACTGTAATGATCTAAATTTACTTGTCTGAATTTACGCTATTCACTTAGGCTCCTTGAGAGTAAAAAGAACTTTGAGAAAGGTATCAGGTATCTTTCATTTCTGAATTGACTGAAAGGTCCTCGGAAAATCCTTATTTCTCCCCAGTAAGAACTGGGAAAGTGTCAATGACTACATGAGGATGCAGCATGATCTTAGGACTATGCTACTTCAACAGCAGAATCCCCTTTCCATATGTTGTCCCACAATATTGTGTCATCTTTAACAAAGGAACTCAAAGTGGCCCATCTCATTTGACTCATCCTGTGGCTACATGACTGATGATCCAACATGGGAGGAGAGGGAACAGGAGGAACATGTGGTCAAGACAGGCAGAAGAGGCCGGAAGAAGGACCACTGCTTCAGGTTGGCACCTCACTACAAGTCCAACTTGGTCTTAACACCAACTCGAGTTCTCAGGTTGAGTGCTAACTTTCGGAGTGTTAAAGTAAAATAAAAGCCACTCCTCAAGATTGTAATTGAAAGCGTAAAGAAAAGGCTGATTATTAACCCAGAAAAAAGGTCAAAATAAGCGCAATCATACAGTAAGAAACTAGCACCTTACAGCACAGCTATTGGGATAAAAAGAAGGGAAAAAAGAAAAAGGGAAAAAATTCACAGAAACAACAATGCATCAGCTGGGAAGAGCTTCAGATATCTCTTTAAGTACAAAAAGGCCATCTCTGAGGTTGTAAGGGCATCTGAGAGCTACAGCAAGACCACAAGTTAAAAGACCACTGGCAGGGAACAGCAGCCGACTCTTCAGCCTCTGCAGCAGTAGTAATATGGCTATACGAGCCAGAGGTAAAAAAATGTAAATAAGCACAGTCAACTAATTATTAAGGAATCAATATACAAATAGGACTACCTTTTGTGCAGCTTTTTATAGTAAGAGTAAACAGTAAAGAATTGTGCACTCCTGGTATTTTTCTAAAAACAAAGATCAAAACATACCTCCATTTCCCATGACATTCACAAATAACGTCTTTTGAAATTTCCAGCTTCCATAAGGCTAATACATTCTAAACCTCATAAAACAGATTTTGAGGCATATACCTCCACCACAACATTTGGCAAAGAAGAGATCATTGAAACAAGAATAAATCATGATACAAAATGAAGTGATACAGATGTCTATTTTTAGCCATACATACACACGTAGTAAAAACCTTCAGAATATAAATTCTAAAAGACTGTTTCCTAACCTTTAGAGGACAACATACAATGTACATGAAATAAAACAGAAAACTGGGTTTAATAGGGTAAGAAACAAGTTTTAGAGAGAAAATATGCATAAAACTGTTGGCTGACAGGTTGATTATTCATTTTCAAACAATACAATTAAGGTTTATTATACAGGAAGAATACCACACAATAATACACTTTTATGTTTCATATAGACAACTAGAAGTTGAGATTTTGTTCGTGTATTTGTTTAAATATTTTTCTACATATGCAATTAGGACTCTTTGCATGAGTAGGCATTAATTCCTGAAAGGTTACATATTTTGTACAGACTTACGTAGTTTCTGTTTTTTAATACAATTTGTAATCACATACCCATGTGTCCGCATGAACAGGCCTGATGTTGCTGAGAAGCACCTCTTCGTAATTTCCATAATCACAGAATTTAACAACTGCAGTTGTCCCAGAAGAATGGAGAGCTTCTATTTCTGCCCGGTAGAACTTAAAAGAGAAATTTTCAAAGGTCATAAAAAAACTACGTGAAATATCACAAACAGCTTAACAAATACCTTTTGATATATGTATATGTGTGTGTATATATATATATGTATATGTGTGTGTATATATATATATATATACACACACACACACACACATATATATAACAAAGAGATATAAATTTCGTCTTAGCCAGCATTTTGTTTTGGATAAGATTTGTACCAGATATTAAACCAGTCATATTAAACTTTCACATGGTAGACTACAGGGACACAGTAGAATGTATTTAGAATACTCATTGAGAAACATGCAGCTTATGAAATTAGACTGAACATTTAAAAGACTTGTCTTCATGTCTCAAAGCAGAACAAATTCATTGCTAACACAAACGCTGTTGTATAAAGAGAAATGTTACTATAGGACTTTCTCTTAAAATACATGTATCAGTAAGTGGCTATCAGCCATATACACTGTAAATACTAATATATACCTATTTGAACACACAATAAAATATGATAAAACTGCCCCTTCAAAAAGTCCATTTTCTAAACACAAAACTTGATTTTTATTTTTTTTTTTTTTTTACATTTATGCAAACATAGATCACAGCTTTCCTGAAGATATTCAATCACTTTTATCTTAGTGAACACAAAGAGATCACTGCATCCTAACATGGTTAAGCTCAGTACTGTATTTCATCATCACATTTCAAAATTGTCCTAGATGTGAGCAGCTGTAACTACAGAAAAACCAACAACCCTCCAAAAAAATCCTTCTAATGTGATGAGTACTTTTCAGGTAGCAGTCTGGGATTACCTCATATCTGCTTATTTTGCAAGTTTCATACTTTCCACAATTTCAAAAACTCATCTCACAGTAATGCAAAAATGCTGCTCAAAATAGGAAACAATTCCACAACATGCCATTACATATTCCTATTCCTATTTCAGAAAGTCAGCTCACTATATGTTGCCACTACCAAAAATTCTGCATGCCTTATCTGCTTTAGTATACAAGCAAAAGAGAGAAAAACAAAGTTGTGCTGCTGACCTAACACGATCTAGTTCCTGTTAAAAAGACCCAAAAAAAGGAAGAAGACCCAAACTTAAATAAATATAAAATAAACAAACAAAAAAAAAGACAGAAAATAGTGGGAATATAACCTTTTCAAAGAACAGTAATATTTAAGGTAGTTCTCAGATTATTTGAAAGGGTCAAAAACTGAAGAAACTACCCAAGGAGAGTGACAGAACTCCTCAACAGATAATAACAAGTCAAAGAAAATAGCCTAAAAAATTGTAGCAAAGGAGGAGAAGATGAAAAGAGAGTGTCCTGCTGCAAGAGAAATCTTATTAATAGGAAAAACAGCTGAAGAGAAAGTATTTAAACTTTTAAAAATCAGTAAAACAAAACTATCATGCAGCATAATTCATTTGTTCCACAAATACTTCAGCTAACAGTCTACTAGCGATAATAAAAGAATAACCCTTTTGCTGTTTCCTTGCTGCAACGATTCATACAAGAGGGAGTTTGTTTGTTTTTTTTTTTTTTAAACAGCCCCGTTCCTGCAGTCTTCCCTTGAGCTGGTAAGGGTTGCGCACTGACTTAATTCCAGTAAAAGGCATTACACATTTACCATTACAGACTATTCTAGATATAGCAGAGCATCCTGTTTCTTGTTCCTTGGAAAAGAATATGGGAACCCAGATCCACATTCGTACCTTCAAATTTTTGTCACTTAAATGCTTCAGTTAGGAGCTTAGTCATCCTAAACTCCACCTAAATCAGAGAAACAACCACCTTCAAGATGACTTCATTCAAGCACTTAAAAGTTTCACACAATGAATACAAGAGACATATCTCATAAGTAAATTAAAAAAAAAAAAGAAACAAAAAAAACAACAGAACAAGCAGCTAGCCAAGAAGCAAGCGAGACACGTATGAACAAAGCCCCGTGTCTCTGTGCTGGCGTGCTGGATCTCCCACATGTATGTAAGAAAACAAAAGGTACAATTTGAGCTAATTCTCATTTGGCAAAAGCATACCTTGTTGTCTTCCCAATAAAGAGCAAAACATTCATCCCCTGGTCTCCAACTTTTTCCGTACTCCATGTGAACCGATGGTTCTAATATTTTCTCTGGTTTGATGGGCCCAGATCTCCTCTTGGGACCGGTGTTGTAATACAACATTTTATCATCAAAAGATGGGATCGCAGTGGGTCCTGATGATTTGATAGGTCCTACTCGCCTTCCCTTCTGATGATGCTCAGTATCTCCATTTGGTACAGCATTAAAATTATCAGTTCTGCCAGCATTTTGGTAATCAATACCAAAATGTTGCTCACTTTTTACCATAAAGGCTTCACTACTTATTGTTCGTGCCTTCCTATCACAAAAATTTTCAGAATTGTGTATTTGGTTTTCCCTTTTCCCACGTTTCTGGTTATTGTTGTCTGTAGAATCTTGAGCAGCAGAGTTCTCCTTGAATTCTGTGAAAGACACCCCTTTTCCTACTCTGTTTTGCATATTGTTATCCCTTTTTTTGAAATTAGTATCACTCTGGTGAGTGGTTATGGGATAACCTAAATCCTTTGGCCTATCATTTCTAGGATAATGTCTGTCACTTTTATTTTTTTCATCTGTCCAATGTTCTAAAGAGTTGTGCCTTTCAGGACCTCTGTTTCTTGGTAACCCACCACTTTCCAAAGCCTGCCTTGAATTTTGAATATCCCTTTGAAAACGAGGGGGTTTCTCATTCCTTGGTTGTCTCATGTCATTGCGAGAAATGTGTCTTGTATGATTCTCTTTGATGCCGTTCTGTTCTGTATTCATAACTTTGTGCTGTACTTGATGTGGTGGCTGAAATTGCAATTTTGGTTCTACAAAGAAAAAAACATATTTCAATTATTAACATATTTCAATTATTAACATATTTTAGAACTAGTGTTTCAGACCCTAACGGATAAAGCAACAGTATTATTTAGAGAAGTATGCAGTATTTACCTTTGTGATACAGAAATGGAAAAGCACATAGAAAATTTAGCAAAGACATTTGAATTGTAATTCCTAGTTTTTGGAAAGCATACACTACTCTGGACTGTACTCAGAACCAAACCACCTACCAGTATGAGGAGAGCTGGGCACAAATTTCCAGGAGGTTACTCGTTTCTCCCTATGGACACCAATAACTCACTTGAGTAACAGCCAATTAAGACAGAAAAATAGAATTCCAACACGGAGAAAGGAAAAGGGAGGAAAATTAGGAGGAAAAGGGAATACTTTTAATCTGAATTGAAACTTTAAGTAAAAATAACTCGTTAACAGGTATTCAGCATAAAAGTCAAAGGTAAGAAACAGAAGTCAAAAAAAGAACACAGCTGACAAGCTGTAGATAACGGGAATAACAATAAAGCCCCGAACTCTGGAGACCCTGATCAATGAGCCGTAACAGGAACTGCTCAAGCATTACCTTCAAGAGATTCAACCAGAACTCTATCTGATGAGAAGAAAAACAAGATTATCATGGATCTCATGAGAAAGAGCAAACTTACTATGGGATGCTGGGAAGGAGGGGAATTGGTGGCCAGGTATGAGATCTGCTAGCAGACTTTGAACCTGATTGAAAAGGAAAGCATAAACCCATGCGAGTGATTCATGTTTATATGAGCAATTGTGTGTCATGTGGATGTCTGCAAAGGTGTCATTCTCTTGCCTATGTCCATCCACGGCAGTTGGCCATGTATGCACTGTGTGTATGATTCTGGTGTGTGTGCAGGGGCCTGGTGGGACTACACACGCAGGCTCTCTGATGCCTGGCCCTAAGTACACACTTATGGGAAGGAAAAACTAAGAACTTCAGTTTACATGTTACCACTAGAAGCAATGAATGCTGATGTCTGACAATACATGTAAAAATGTTCATAATTACTTGCTACAAGGTAAGAGTTAAAATTAAAATGTAAATTTTAGCCTTTTAAAGTACCCTCTCCTCCAAAAAACTTCCAAGCATTACATTGTTATTAAAAGCTCACAGAATTTTTATCAATTTAATTGACTGCATTGGCTAATAAGAATCTAGTTTTACTTTTAAATACACTTCATTTACCCTAATTTTTAGAATGAAAATAGTTTCGATTAAAATGATCTAGTGTTGTTTTTGTGTTTTTTTTTTAAAGTGACATAAGCATACATGAGGCTTAGCACAATCATAATCATGAAAAAACCACATCTCATTGCAAAATTTATTTGAAACCAATAACGTTTTTAATGCCTGCATATGCAAGTATGTATGACTCAAAGAACCAAGAGTTTCATAGATATTCGTTTTCTTGTTAAAAATGAAAAGATGACTTTTTCCAATCCTGTAATGCTTAAAATTTTGGAGGAAATCCTTCAAGTTTAGAAGTACCTCTTTATCTCTCCTTTACAAATGGAATATGAAAATACTGTTTTTTCTTTGTTTTATATCTGTAACTTTTCTGTAAGTATCTTCATTACACTCTCCACTTCTGTATAACACATACCAATCTTCTAGATCTCCTATCATCTAGAAAGGTTCATCTTCCTAATTAACAATCTTCTTTCATTATACTCTTAATTTATACCTCTTCTCCTCTGGTAGTAAAATCCTTGGGCTTCCACTCTTCTTATTCTCAACCTAAACTCACATGTCTATTCCTAATGTTAACTACACATAAAATGACTGAACTGTTTGATGACCTCTGAATGTTTACTGACTTGTATACGCCATTAAAGAAAGGTGTGTACATAATTCTAAGAGACTTTATTATAAATCATCTTGTTTAGTATTTTGTAACATGAAATCCATTAAACAAATACATTCACACAGGGGAAAGTTGTTGCAGTGGTAAAAGTAGAAATGGGCTAAAGACTAGATTTGGCATGTTAATATTTTGCCAGCCGGCAGGACTTTAGGCTTAACTTAAAATTTAAACGTTTCCTCTTGAGGGTTGTCCTTTGACCGTTTTCTAAATGAAGAAACATTTTCTGAGCTGAGACAGGCGGTCACCTCAGACAGTGTCTAGTACATACAAGGACTCTACAACTTCAAGATTTATCCCCAAAGCATGCAGAACAGATATAATACTTTAGTTAAAGCCTTGAGGAAAAACTGAAAGATATACATATTCTTCTGTAATTGGAAAAAAAAAAATACTGAAATTTCTATTCAATTTCATACCATGTAATAAGTAATTTTAGCTATTGTCTAGGCACCTCAATGAAAATAACTAGTTTTACTGGACACTGAAAATATCTGGATATAACAGATCTCCAAGCAACCTACTTCAGTCACACAGCTGCAGAGATCTTCTCTTCTACCCTTCTTCCACCTCTTTGACCTGCTTTCCAATAAAAAGTTACAAGCACTCTCATGTGAGACAGTATTTTCTGTCTTTAGAAATGCAATATTAATCTTCAAAATCTAGAAAGAAATAACTCCAGTGCTATCCACCTAATTAAAAAGAATTATCTGTAAAATAGGACTTTAAGAAGTTTCATTTAGTTATAACCCACTGTTCCACAATGAAGCAGGGAGATTTAAAACAGAATAACTGCTAAGAAAAAATAGCAACGTATTTAAGCATTGGCATGAATAGCTACACCCAGAACTAAGTAGTCAGGAAGAATTATATATTTTCTCCTTTTTTCAAACAACAGAAATTCTAGCAATATGTTAACAGAAAAAGCCATCTGTTGCAGATCTATTTAACAAAAACAGATTTCTAATATATCAGTTGCAAACCCAGGACTGCTGGATGATCCAATAAACTATTTATATCCAACATAATGTGATCATGATACAAAAGCAACAAGCTGACTTTAAAGTGTGTCAGAACTTTCAGTTACAATATTTTAAATAGTGTAGGAAAACTAAAATAATACTCGATGTAAGACAGCATGGAAAGAGACTAGGGAACTTCCAAACAGTGAAAATAAGCATCTTTTTTCTAGGTCTATCCACTGAGACATGTAAAAGCTGCTCACTAAATGTCCAATATTTTTCTAATTCTAACTATAACAGATGTAAAATCTAGTAAAATGATGTCTTCTACAAAGATGCAGTTATTGTGCTTTAAGCTTCCCAGGGGGACTACATCACACACAATAGCCATGAATGAGCAGGATATGTTAACCCATTGTTTAACATTCAAGCACAATCCATTCCCAAATGGAAACTGCCAAACGACAGTAGATGTTACTTTGTCAAATGCAGTCAATGAAAAAAAAAAAAAAGCCTAGAGATGAGAATATTACAGGTTGTTCATGAATTTGCCCTGTCTGGCCTCATCACCAAAAAACTGAAGGGAATCTAAAGCTTCTTTAATAGAAAAAGTTAAGTGATGAGGGATGTTATTCACAGATTGTCTACTGCAGCTGCTGTTCCTTGCTTCTACTTCTTCTTTCCCTACTCCCAACAAACCATTAGCTTATGTTCCCAGAAAAGTAATACTTTTTACAGGGTAGTAAAAAAATATATTAATTTTGCATTTAACAAGAAGATTTGGTATGCTATTCTGTCAGACAGCGAGATGCATCAGCCCAGTCATCATCACTGTAACCAGATGTTTAGGAACATGGTCTGGAAGGAATCCATTTCAAAATTAATGATAAGGCTTTTGTCATCTGCTGGGTAGTTTTAAGACGATGACTAGTGTTTTCTCAGTTTGAAACCATCACTTAGTTATTTTACTCATTTTAGTCTTTGTGTGTGATGACCCAAGAAGACCATACAGAACCAAACACATGCCCTCTCTTACAAGAAACCAGCAGGACCTGCTACAGCTGGAAATCCCAGCCAATACAATTTAAAAAGCACAATGGAATTTACGCAGTATGATATCCTGCAGCTCTCCCATGGATTTTATCATGTTTGATAACGTGGTTAAACTCAAAGACAGCAGCCCTTCCCACATTGGTGGCAACGATTTGGGTTTCTTCTTCCAACTTGAATTATATTTTTATGCAATTCTGTGAAAGCATGTCTTTGAACAGCTACCCCCAGGCCATGTCCTATTTTGTACTGGCCAAAAGATTAAAAAATTAAAAGGAAATTAATAATACATTTGCACACACTTCGTGTCATGGAGTGAAAATCCAGTTAGTCAAGAGCTTGGTCAAGTTACATAAATATCAATAGTATTTTAAAATGTAGCAACACTGAGGAACTGGTATCTGAGTTCATGTTTCTGTTGAAACAAATTAAATACAAGCTGAGGAGGACAATGATATTAAAGAAGTGGCAAAAAAACCCCAAAACATTCTGCCACTGGATTCACTACAAACTTGAATTTACAGGATTAAAGTACTGAAACAAAAAAAATGATTTTTTTTTTTATTCCTGTTTAAATTTATGAAGTTTACTGTATTTTCATTCACTTATTTAAAGAGAAGTTACTGACAAAATAAAAATACAGAAAGTCTCCTAACACGTCATCAATGCCAACGTAATACTACAACCAAAAACATTCTGATTTTTTTGGTATTCACAATTAACAGTGACTGAAACTCAACTTTAGAAGTAAAACTACATAATAAACATGACTATTTCATAATTCGGATCCCTTACTGCAAATAGGGCACTGTGTTGAAAACACAGCTACTAAATGGTAAATTCCAAATATTACAAATTCCCTTTAACTCCAAAAGGTCAGACTCTTTTTTTCCTCCCAAGTTACCTTGCCCCTAGATATTGAAATAAATTCTGTGACCAAGAAAATAAACAAATGTGGTTTTTTTAATTATGTTCTTCTGCATTACCAACTTATTTCAAACCTTTAAGTTGTTTTGGGAATATATAAATCATAATGGACTAAAACAAGAAAAAGACTGTTGAAATTAGACAAGATGTACCAGCTTCAAATTGTCCAAAGAGTATATTACCATATAAAAACGAAATTAAAAAAACCCATACACCACACATCCTCGTTCACCTCAAGCATAAGCAGTTAAGTAAGAGAATGACAGAAATGCAAATCTGAAAGCACAGAAATGCCCTGTTCCTTCAGCGATCTCTGGGGCTGAGTCCCTAAGAGTCTGGCTGTGTGTCCTTCTGCTTGCAATAAATGCTTACTCTCCACTAAAGTCCTGTTTCTTCTGAGGGACATTTGGGTGAAGAGTTAAGTAAGAAAACCTCTGCCAAAGGCAATTGTTTGCAAATGATCTTACGCAGTCGGCACCTCTTTTGTTACTTATCTCCTGCAGACAACACCAGTGGGGGAGAACGTAAGGGTAACTGGAGCAAAATCAGGCGTGATGCTCAAGATGTACAGTAAGCAGAGGCAAGAGTCCACATGATACTGATGTTATACAGCATCGTTCAAATCACTAAAAAAGTATGGTCTATACTTACAGGATGCATATTTGGGAAAAAAAAAAAAAANTATTGGGAAAAAAAAAAAAAAAAAAAAAAACACAAAAAACCACGGATAAATGAGCTTTTTGAGAGAAAGCAGTCTGAAAGAAAAGTTTTTGATGAGAGGCTGGAAAAGCTCAACCCACACAGCTAACGGATAAAATATAGTCTGTTATGTCTTATAAAGAGCTATTAGGAAAGCAAACTTTGATAGCTCCATATGGCAAGAAAGGCATAATATTAAACAGCAATAAGAAGCTGAGTATAGAAAATTTCAGATTAGAAATGAATTTTTTTTTTTTTTTTTTTTAATGCTGATTTTTAATTGCTGAAAGAATCAACCTTGGACTGGAATTTATTCACCACCTTTAAATCAAAACTGAATGTCTAAATTTTTATTTCAGTCAAAGCCTAATTATTGGAGCACGAAACAGAGACTACAGCCTATGACTTTCTCCTTCTCCTAAAATGTCCCTATTAATAGACTACACAGACATGCTACCTCCCACTTGCTTTTTCTGCGAACGCATTAATGTTACAGTTTGTTGCAGAGGAGGTTCATTTTGACAGGAAGAGCATGAAATGTTCATCCTCTGCACAGCCCGTCTCTTGGGAGGACTGAAGAGTCAATTCTGCACAATCTGAAACTGAAAAGGTTTTGGCTGCCTACGTCCTGGGTCAATGCTCTAACCAAAATCATTGTTATGTTTCTCACCACCTACCCCATTTAATAACAAATAATTATTTTAAAAAAATATAATCTTTGCTTGAGTCTTTCAAAGATGTAGATGTCCACCAAAAGCTTTTGTGGCTTTGGATCCTGGACAGATGGAAGCACCAGCCTGGTCTCAGTCCCTAAGAATCGAAGGGAGAGAAAACATCTGAAACATGCCTGGTTCTCAGCATTTTGTCCGTTATTCCTTAATTCTATAGTCAGAGCTCTTGGCACTGTTTTGTTCTCCCTGATAATCCTCGTGTTCACTTATTTAAACTGGCAAAGATGAATGAATTGTTCCTCATAACAAAAGAAAAATAAGAAGAAGATTAATGGAAAAAAAATCTTTTGTGTTCAGTAGCAGAAATAATCCAAGTGCAAGCAGAGGCAGCTAGTTGACAGCAATTGCGTCTACTACTTTTGTTATCTCTCACAGTCAGCAGGTTTCTCCCTCCAACCAAAACTTAAACTACTTAATTTCAACATGGAAATGTTTTCATAGGTGTCACCAAGCATTTGCAGTTAAAATGAAAAAATAAATCTGCAGTATAAAACTACAGGCTTGTTTTAATTCTTCGCATTTCATTTAAATAAAGCATGTTTAGTATATGCTGTTTTACAATTAAAGAACTAGCAGATCATGGAGTCAGGTGTTTAATACTTTTGACAGCTATAATCACTTAAAACAGTTTTTCATTAACTCTGAAAGGAGGAGATGACACAAAAAACTCACAAGACACTACCTAAAGGGCAAAAGACTAAACTTACTTCCTAATAACTAATTTGTACTTCAAAAAAATCCCAAACAACAAAAAGCTTAATGTGCTGTCTTATCTCTAAAAAGGAGCACAAGTACCTCTGAAACGAAATACAAAGGTATTTCAATTCAGAAGTATTTTTTTACTTGGTCTAAAGCCAACTACAAAAAGGTACCAAATCAAAGATAACAAACTGAACAACTGTTCTGCAGCTCCTGTTTACAAATGGAACCACCTTGCCTGGTTACTGCAAATCCAGACATGAATTTAGAAATTCTCAACAGTACTGAGGTTTCAGGTGCCATTAGAAACACTAGATAAGAAAAACAAGGAGGGATGCACAGAGAAAAGCAAATCAATCCTTTGCGTGCTTGAAAAGAAACAATTCTTCTTTTCAGACACTTTCTCCCCAGATGACATAAGCGGTTTTTGAAGAAAATGCATCATGGCACAGAATTAAAAAGTATTTACCTCAGTTCAGCAAGAGTGCTTTGGTTTTTGCTTCTACATAGACTCTCAGCCATTTAGAAGAAATTATAATCTGTCTGACGGGTACAGAAGCCTAATGCTTTTGATAATGATAAATATGGCAATTCCAGGTAATCATATGCTCCTGATCATATGCATTAGTGTAATAGCAGGGGTGTGCTCGTTTATTCAAAACCACTATCCCTATACAAAGGCCATCTCTCTGTGCAACTAAAAAACAAACTGGGATTTTAGAGACTATACGGGACAGCAAGGGGACAAAAATACTGCAGAACAATCAATATTCTTTCATATTGAATGGAGGCTGTACATATAAATGAAGAAAAATTTGCCCACCTGGGCCCTCCTTAGTAGTTACTATGCAGAAAAATCAACAACGAGATCTTATTCTTGGATATGTAACATTCCATATTTGAGCTGTTTCTAGCCATTTCCCTGATGTGCCTTTCATTTCTGACCACCACTCTTTTAATACTAAGAGAGAACTACTTGTCTCTACTGCTAACAACTGACAGGATCAAATTAAATGAAAAGTTAATATGCTCGTAATGTATATCCTGTTTTCTGCAAACACTTGGATGCAGACTTCACTACTTCACTACAAAAGAGTTGACAGTGGTATAATCACAGCAGATACAGCATCACTGTGCAAACACTATTAACATTCACATCATCTCAGTTTGCATAGAACCTTAAAACAACTAATCATTAAGAATTTAAATGAGATTATTTTCAACCACAGAGGCACAAAAATGGCAGAAAAACAACACTTTCACTAAATGATTTTTAAGAAGTGTTTGAATTCAGACTGCACAAGTTCTCTCAAACTTGGCAAAGAAAAAAAAAGCACACTTAAAGAGACAAAAAGCCTGCAATTCAGCATATGCCTATGTATTCCTTGAAAAACTCATTTGAAGTAGGCTACGAGATAAAAATAAAACCTGTCACGGAAACAGAGGCACAATCCTATTGGGTTAGACATCTTCACTAAGGAAAATAAAAACCAACAAAATGCAACTGAGCAACCATTGTAAAGCCCATTGATTTCCAAATAACAGAGAGCACAAGAACATATATTATTATGTCTTCAAAAGGAAAAAAAGGTAGAAATACTAAAAAAGCTTTACTTTCTGAACTCTTCAAAAATGCTAACAAGTTGGGCTTTTCTCAGAAAACCATAACTTGGGAATCGTATCAGATTGCATATTCATCATTCAGAGAAAGCTAAAAAAACCCAATATATTGTTAAAATACACAAAACCAAAAAGCTTGTGTGTCATGTTAGGAAATATGCCAGAACTTTTGGCAACCCATGGAGTACAAAGCCTTTACAAAGTTTTCATAGAATTGTGTTTTTCTTCTTACAACATTTATGGAATCTTTATTTTTATTTAAGAGGGAAAAATACACAAAAGCAAAGCATATTTATCTTTAACACACAATATGTAAGATTATAAACTGAAGTATATGCTAATATAACCATTTTTTTTTACTCACATAACACTATGCTTTATTACGCTACAGTATATTGGCTACATACATGTACTAAACCCAAAGGATCATAAAACTCCCCCTAAGCAAACACTAGCAATTGTCAATATCATTTTAAAAGGAGCAATTCACTCATTGTAATAAAATACTATTAGTTACTTACTATAAAATTACTGACAGTAAGAAAGGCATATATCCCACAGGGAATATTTCTATTATTTTTCCTTTAAATGTCTTTGTCACACGTAAGAGCCTTCTCTAATCTCTCAATATAAGCACTAAACTTACCCAAAATAAAAACCATGGTTGTAATGTGAGAGGAAAACCCTACAACTGTTTTCATTTCTTTCCCCTGTAAAAATCTAACTCCTCTTTGGTAAACAAAATGACTTGCCAAAAATATCTCTCAAGCATAATTCCCTACAGATGCTTTTGAAATTGCGATTATATTCATCACCTGAACAGTTTACAACATTGTATCAGCTAATGCAGAATGCTTGAGTATTTGAAAGGTATTTTCTTTAAAGAATTTAAATTTCTGACAAAAACAAGTGAAGTTCACCATATAGATGTTCAATCTACAACTAGCTTCGTTTCCACAAAGAAAGCCATAAACTTGTGGCTACTCACCATAAACAAACTATAAACAACATACATAATAAGAAAGGGAACTCTACTGTAACTTTTTTGGTCCACTTTCTACAAACTGTTTTAGTAACACCTAGACCCAACTAAAATACAGAACAATATTTAGCTATTTAAAATGACTCATTTTGCAGACCAAAACAGACACTTTCAATGAATCTCAACCTAGGTACAGCAAAAATACAGTATCTGCTATCAAAAGAACTATAAGCTATCACGTTTATAAGAAAATGCCTTTCGGTTCATAGGTAAAACTTAGAATGTCATAAAAATGTTTTGTGAACCTCAAAATGGCTCACAGTGCATCTAATTCTACCACCAGGGCAGACCCCTGGGTTTGCCAGCAGGTTCACTAAGTCCTGAGCTCATTTGTTGAGGCAAGTTTTCTATGAGAGAACGTGTGTCCTTTCTCTGTCCTGCTGCTTCATCTTTTTTGGATAAAGGGGTCCTCTGTACAGCTCCAAGAACTGAATTTCTAAGGCTGCTGCGTTTCCTTCCACCTGAATATGTTGACTTTTAGTTGCTACAGGCTACAATAAATATTCAGACACATTAACACAAAACACTACACTGCTTAAGCAAGTAGCAACTGTAAATGTGCAGTTTCAAACACCTGAAAGATCTAACAATAATAAATCTTGAAAAAAATATGCCATGCAATGGAAAGCAGATAGTACTAATAATTCTCATAGAAAACAGGGGTTTTGATGCACTGACAGACTATACATGGCTTCATGTTTTCATTTCTAATTCACTAATGACCCTCATACAAGTAACCTTAAATTCACTGCTATAGCAAAAAGAGACAAATATTTACACATTACAATATAAGGTACAAACAAAAATAGTATTTTCAACAAAAGATCTCTCACTTGACTAACCAGAGCAATGGGGATGTTCTACTTGTAATTCAGATGCAGGTGTCTACTGGCATTACAGCCGTTCATACCTTTCCCAACAGGGCAACCTGTTCATTTCCAATTACTACAAGCTTGTTTTCTGCTTATTCCATATTACTTAAAAACAAAAAAAAACAAAAAAAAACCCACCACACCTTTTAAAAAAAAAAAATCTCAAATCCAGTGAAAATACACAAAGCGTGAGTCTGTTATTAACAGTTGACAAAGACTATTTTGGAACTTAAGTTCAAAAAGTAGTTATATATAAATGCAGTCACTCCTTAAATGCATTCATTCCTTAGAAAATTCAAAAATATCAAACAGTTCATATAAACTCATATGACCTTTTTTTCATCCTTTATGAAAAATGTCATTTTATAGGAAGAAAAAAAAAATTACAACTCCATCTCAAAACCTTCATGTCAAATAACTGAAGCAGATATTTTCATTTCATGTTGACCACTGAAACACCTCCAAGGCCATAGCAAAAAAAAAACAAAAAAACCCACAAACTTATCTCCGTTTATTACTCAGCTTACCCCGAGTTTTACTTTAATATTACAGCAGCCTCTAGAGACCTCAGCATGCATGGAGTTTCCTCTTTTTTCTTTTAATGCATCTGTCAAAGTTTCCAAAGTACTGAATGATTTAGACCTAAACAGACAGCCTGATGCATAGACTATATTCTTGTACGGCTTCTTCAGAAAGAAAAGTAACAACAAGGACATTAAGAAAAAAAAAAAAAAAGCGCCCAGGTCTTTCGCATTGAATCTGAGAGAATACTTGGCTTCCCTCTTTCCCCCAGCCCTTACAGTTATTCAACAGGAAAACAATAGCTGTTTAAAATTTTACATCAGTTATAAAGATTTTTTTTTTCCCCCTCTTCAGGTAGAGGGAATACAAAAACAATTAATCTTATCTCAATTCCTAAACTCTTAACTGGGCAGCACACAAAACATGCTGTTTATAAACTGAGGAAGGAGGACTGTGATTATGGCTTTTTTCTTTACTTACTTCCATACAACACAGAAGTCCATTAAAGTTGAGAGTCTTTATCAAATTAAAGTAACAAACAGGGGTTTGTGTGACCTTATTTCAAAATTACTGACTTTTAGACATCTAAGCCCGAAACAAACACCCTAAGCTCTTCTATAATCAAGACAGAAGTACAAACCACCACAGAGCAGTTTATTTGACCTTTCTTCAAAGGAGAGGAATAGCCCTCCAGCAATCTGTGGTTTTTTTTTTACTGTTGACTGTGGAGGAAGTTCTAGTAACCACCTTTTAGATAACAAAGTTAGGAAAAAGAATTCCACCAACACTGTCCAAAATTGATTCCAGATACTTTAATCTCAATAACTTACCCTCTACTGTTAGAGTACCCATTTTGGATTCCAAGAAATCGAACAGCGTGCTTGGTGCAGACGGTCTGGTGTTTCCTAGCTCTTCTTCATCTTCAGGTCTTATTCGGCCTCGGCCCTTCCCTTTACCTGTAAACATCAAAAGTTATTTGTGGGGAATAAATAAATAAAAAAAAAAGTGTTATATTTGATTTATAAAAAACATGGACTTTTTAAAGATAGAAAATACATTATGGACAAAACAGATACAGATGTTTTCCACTTAATATTCAAATCTGTGACTTCAAATTCAAAAATGTTGACAAGAATACAATATACAGAGGTATTTTCTAAGCATTTGCTTTCAGGCTTGGAATGCAGTTGAACTTGCAGAAAAAAAACATGCAGATATACCTTTCTATAACTGCATTAGTAATCCACCATAAACAAATTCCCTTGCTCGTAAACATTGTTTTAAACCATTTCTTTGCAAGTTATACCTCTAGGTGGTGGTCCCTGAATGGGTTTCTGTTTACTGCTGTTCAGAAGAAAATTTAATGCCGCCTCTAGGCTGTTACTGTTATCCATAAGTGCCTGTCTTGCTGCTTCTTTACTGAAACCCATCTCTGTTATGTGTTTTAGAGCCTTTTCATCAACCTGAAAAAAAGTCACACACAGAACTAATCATAAGATACAACAGAGACTCTACAAACCCACCAGATTTTAATTTTTCATTAATTTTTAATTGAAACACTATTTCATATTTCATTGATGATAAATATTTCAGTTTTATATGAAATCTTCACATACAATCTTTCTTAGGTCCAAATAATCAGCTAGTAGAGGGGTTTTTAATATTATTATGATGATTTTTAATTAATCAGTTTTCAGTTCTAATATTATGTCGTTTCAAGCATGAATTCCTCTAGTCTACCCCCTTCCTTCACTGTACACTGGAATAGCACGACACACTCTGATACACTTTTTCTGAGGTGAAAACTAAAAGGAAACTCTCAAAGTAATACTGGCATAAAAACTAGCCATTTGTTCGTGTCTGAACCCTTTCACAACCTTTACATACAATACAAAAGCCAGCTATACACTTCTTAAAACACGGAGAAAATATAATCGCTAAAAGTTCTGTAGAAGGAAGCAAAGAAATACAAACAACTTACTTCTGCAGAAACACAGGCTTACTTATTCTAAACTACATAGAACATGATGACAGAAAGGCTAAGCAAGAATCACAGAACAATAATTACAGAAAATAACGCTACATCTGCACTATGCATAAAGCACTCAAGTGAGAACTTCCAGTGTGGACAAAACTACATGCATTGAACATGAAATGGGACAAGGCCCTCTGTCCTTCCTCATCCTATACCCGACCAAAATGATGCCAGTTATCCATCTACTAAAACGGCTGTAACCAAATACATTCTTAAATGAAGTCCCTTGAACATAAGATTTTTGTTTACAGGTTCCAAAATAGCCATATTGTGACCCTCCAAAAACAATCCCCCCACACCGCCAAAACCAAACTTTAGCCTTTAAGATACACAATCTCTTCTTTCTCACTCTGCTTGAAAGAACAGGAACGTCTATTGCTAGAATGAGTTAAATTACAATTGTATGAGAGTTGTATGACAAAGAAGATTTAACCCTTCTCCTCTGTTTTTCAGTCTTATGATGTAATCTCTCCACACCTCATTTCTCTTGATGTTTTAATACATTCAATTTTTTTTCTTAATTCCAGCTACACACTGTGCTTTATCACAATGGATATGAACAGGTCTCCTTTTGGGGGCAGAGACACAAGATCAGTGTTTGTGGTTGCTTTCTCAATACAGAGATTTCTCAATACAGTAAGCCGGAAGATAAAACAACTCAAATAACTTTCATAACTATGCTTAGCTATGCAAAAATTACTCTAACGGGCAAGACAGAACTTAGCAGCGCTTGGCTACAACTCCCACACACTCAGCAATGTTAACTCCAATGCCTGCATGTAGCCTTCTGCATTCCCAAACTAAACAATACTCTTAAATTAACTGTCCAAAGACTAAGTAACAGCAATTAAAAAGGTCTTCGAAGACCAATGGGGCTGAAACATGACCTCAGTGTCTACAGGGAACCATCATCCCACTTGAGGTTGACTACCAGTTGCCTAAATAATGTCTTATTCTTAATGAAAGAATATTCCTCCTCTGGGGCCATTCTCCTAGAATCTTCTGCGTGGCAACAAGGGTACAACAGAGGTAAGTACTTCCTCAGCCAAGCTACTTCAACCTTCTCGCCTTTGTAGCTAAGTAGTTGGTTTGAATGAGAACTTCTAGCCATTACTGCCGCATCACCTCCTTTCAACGGCGAAAATTCCATGCATATGACAGCTACATTCGAAGAGCAGGAGGAAATGAAGATTCATATATACAGCACCTGGACTCTCAGCTATGGATAAAAAAAAATCTTGGATAGGTCACAATTTGAGACCCAAAGGAAAGGCAATTTCCCAGACAGAAAGACTGTTTGAGAAATGATGTAGCATCTTAAGTATCTTTGGATGTCAAAAAATATACTCCCTTCAACTTCATCTACACGGCACAAATCTTGCTTTTCATATACAAAACTGGAAAGACAACAAAAATTGTAGGACATACCCTGTAAGGACTATTAAGAAGAGGGAGATGATTGACCTCTGCAATCTACTGTCTATCTATGAAGAACCTTTGTACTTTGTTTCTTGTTTGGTAGGTAAAGATACAGTGCTCCAGCTTTCTCAGAAGGTAACACGCCGGATGGATTAAAAATTTTTACCCATTTCTAAATACACATGCAAGTCAACAATGTACATGAAAGTCAACAATCAGAACCTACTTGATGTCACAATTCTAAAAAGACAAAGCAAATTTATTACCCACTGCTTTAAGATCTAAAAATCATGATTTATAATGGAAGAAGGCTTTCTATATAGGCTTTGTAGGTTCGTATTTCCTCCTTCTTAACAGCACCTAGGTATGTTAAACAACATAATACTAAGTTTTGGTAAGTTGGAATTTTACAGTTGCCATTTTACAGTGCAATGTAAGACAAGTTTATTGCAATTCATAGAAGAAAAAAGAAACCAGAACACTTTAAACAATTACCCATTTTGTGAGTGGGTGGTTTTTTTTTTCACGGGGGGATGGGGGGGAACGGAGAGAGGGGAATGGCTGGGGACTTTTGTCTGTTTGTTTGGGGTTTTTTTTCAAGTTCATTTAGGTCGAGACACAGTTGTCAAGAATGACAAGCTGTACCACTGGTGCTACACCATCCAGAGGGATGACTAAGTGACCTCTTGAGGTCCTTTCAGCTCATGTTTCTACAATTCTGTATTGACATTTCTGAGCACAATGCTGAAGGCAGCAGCGCTGGAAGGCTCTCCTTGCTGCAAGACGATCATATGTACTATACAAACAAAATTACATATATGTCTTGTCTTCTGATTGTTAAACCTTTGGTAAAAGTAAATAAGGTGGAAAATATTCAACAATAAATAAGTGATATTCACAATCAATATTTTAATACTGATTTACTGAGTTACTACATAGTTGCGATGCCTCTTTCAGCCCGCCTTCACCACTCAAAGAATTGTTATTGCATACTTGAAAATTCTTTTCCGGAGTCATTCTTGATAACAAATACTTCCTCCATCATAAACTTTTAGACTGCTGAAGTAATCCAAACAGAAACTTCAATGACTGCTCATCTTATATCCACTTAATTCAATGCAGTGATCCCAAAGAACACTTCTCAGTAAGTACAAAGTTACGAAATACAATGGAAGGTGATTAAGGGGCACGGTTCAGATTCTCCAATAGTAACCCACGTTACTCAAAATGAAACATAACTTGTGACCATGTAAACATGATATTCCCATGTCACAACAAAAGCATTTTTACTTACGGTATTTTAAATATCAGAGTACTACTAAGTTTTCTCAATATCAAATAAATGGTTTAATACAGATTCTTAAAATAAATATTGAATTAATTCAGAAGAAAAGCTACATTAAAATATTATTTGAAATGTTGAAAATTGAAGGATGAAAGTCTTCCTGCCTAAAATGAATTAAAAAATGTTAAAATGCAAAACTGTTTAGCTCATTTAAACAAGAAAATAAAACTATACTGTAATGTCCTATATCACATATACTACTACTATTCTTTTGTGAGGACTTGGGTTTAAATTTTACTGGATTAGACAACATTACTTTTTTTTTTTTTTTTTTTTTACAAAAATTTTGTTGAAAATCCTAACTATCTCAGTAAGGTATAAAAGCACCTTAAGTATTCTAAACGGACTTCAAAATAAATTGAAAAGGAAAGCCTTTATTCCTCAGGGTCTTTTTTCCTTTTATTTTTGTTACATTTGTTTTTTTGTTTTTTAATAGTACATGTTTAAGGTTCCATTTAAGTCTTCCACCTTACCAGTTCTCGGTAGACACCTTCATTCTTTCCCTCAGGTTTTGTTATCTTCTCTTTCTGGAACAGCTCCCTGTTTCGATTCCCTCCAGCACTCACACTGAGATTACTTCTGTTACTACCACCACCTCCTCCAAACGTCTTGGTCTTTAGATAAGCACAAAAATAACATTTCAGTGAACAGAACTTATGAAAAGAAGCCTTGATATTTAGCTAGTAGAAAAAGTGTAGTAAAATTGATGCAGCTGTATTTTTATGATTATGCTTTGCGCTGACAAATAAAGCACTAATTTACACACACAAAAGAGATGAATTTATTAGGTAGGACTTTTATTTTTTCCCCCATGACCAAATGAGGCTGTAAAAAGGGTATATAATTCTAGTTTTTATGACTTACCAAGCAAATTGGAAAAATAAACTAAAAAGATAAGCAAGGGAGGACATAAAAACCTGACATGTTAGAACTAAACTTCCTAGCTATTCTTTCAGGCTGAATGCAGGGAATTGGGTTTTTTTAAGAACTGAAAAAAGCAGATGACAATTGATATTGTGTATTTATTACTTAAATCTTATTAGCTAAATTGTAAGCCCCACATTTTTTAATAGAGGTATCAAATCAAAATCATAGCTACAATAAAACATTATGATACCTTTATTAGCTTTATTAAAATAAGAACATACTCATCAATCCAGAAGGACTGTCTATTTTGGACTCATCTTTTCGAAGATAAATGAGTATAATTACAAGGAGGCAAACAAGAGAAAGCATTTGTTGTTTAAGAGAGAAATACTTAAAATAACAAGAGAAGATCAATCACAGTAAGTAAAAATGCTGCAACACATGCATTCTAACCTCCTTGCTCTTTGCTACTTCCGCGATAGCGGCTGTTCTTTGCTTCTCAAATTCATCATTGTCTGCAACAGTTTTTACAGTATTTGTCATTTGCAGAGTCTTTCTGCGATCGAGCTCTCTGCTATCCACTTGCACGTGAGAAGCACATTTCTGAAAATGCAAAAGAAAGTTTTAATTAACTCTACTGCAATTTGAAATAATATAAAGTATTATTCCATTAGAGTAGCACAACTGTAGATAAAGAACAGGATTGCAAAAACGTACACCTCGCACATCTAGATGTTTTTCCTGAAAGCACACTCCGCTGGTCCACTAGACAGGCCAAAAAGAATGACTTGCATTTTAAGCTTAGCTCATGATGTAGCTAATATGATTCTTGTAAATACCTTTGTTGTTTAAGAAGGGAATATGTTAGCGCCTACAAGATCTGACAGGAAGTATCAAAGGCTTCACATACTAAATCTTAAGTTTGAGAAGAAAAACGGTAAACACAAATTGGCACAACAAAGTGACAGGATCAATGCGCCTTTTTTTTTTTTTTTAAGGATGCCTGTTTTAGATCCAAGTCATCGTGATCTAAGGTGTTTTTATAGCCTTTATCTAACTGGTACCAGGTCCTCTAGATATCATGATACAGATTTTTTTATTAACTGACAAAGAGAAATATACTATACCTGCCCAAAAGGTAAAAAAGGGGGAGGGCCACCTTCTGTTCCAATGTTACTCCTATTGTGTTTTGCTAAACTCTGTAAAAGAAAATAGTTGATTAATAAATTGCAAACAAAATGCAGACCATATGATAAACATCTCTGTTTCAGAAAGTACAGGAAACTTGCAAGATGAACATTTTAAGCATAAAAAATAAAATCTACAGTATACTTGAAATCCTGGGGCACTTCTTAAGCAAGGAGAAGGCTGCATGAGGGGCAGGGAGTCAAAGAAAATCAGAAAAAAATGCAGAATCATGAACGAAACATACAGAAAATGGAGAAAATTCAGCTATATACCAAAATCTACACTAACAGAACAAAGCAGCACACAAATAGGCAGATCATAGAATCATTTAGGTTGGAAAAGACCCTTAGGATCACCAAGCCCAACTGTTAACTTAGCACTGTCAAAACCGTCTCTAAGCACCATGTCTGTCTCTAAGCACCATGTCTACATGTCTCTTAAATACCTCAAGGGATGGTGACTCAACCACTTCCCTCAGCAGCCTGTTCCAATGCTTGATAAACCTTTCTGTGAAGAAACTTTTCCTAATATCCAATCTAAACCTCCCATGGTGCAGCTTGAGGCCCTTTCCTCTCATGCTATCACTTGTTACTTGGGAGAAGAGATTGACCCCCACCTCACTACAACCTCCTTTCAGATAGTTGTAGAGAGCGATACGCTCTCCCCTCAGCCTCCTCTTCTCCAAGTTAAACAACCCCAGCTCCTTCAACCACTCCTTATAAGACTTATTCTCCATCCAGACCCTTCACCAGCTTTGTTGCCCTTCTCTGGACATGCTCCAGCACCTCAATGTCTTTTTTGTAGTGAGGGGCCCAAAACTGGACACAGTACTCAAGATGGGGCCTCACCAGTGCTGAACACAGGGGGACAATCACTTGGGTAGTCCTGCTGGCCACACTGGTTTTAATAACCAGCCAGGGTGCTACTGGCCTCCTTGGCCACCTGGGCACACTGCTGGCTCATATTCAGCCAGCAGTCAACCAACACCCCCAGGTACTTTTTTGACAGGCAGCCTTCCAGCCACTCCGCCCCAAGCCTGTAGCGCTGCATGGGGTTGTTGTGACCCAAGTGCAAGACCCAGCACTTGGCCTTATTGAAACTCATACCATTGGCCTCAGCCCATCGATCTAGCCTGTCAAGAGCCCTGTGTAGAGCCATCCTACCCTCGAGCAGATCAACACTCCCACCCAACTTCTTGTCGTCTGCGAACTTACTGAGGGTGCACTCAATCCTCTCGTCCAGGTCATTTAAAAAGATACTAAAGAGAACTGGCCCCAACATCGAGCCCTGGGGCACGCCACTCATGACTGGCTGCCAACTGGATTTTAATCCATTCACCACCACTCTGGGCTTGACCACAGTTTTACTCAGCCCGTTTTTCACTCAGCAAAGAGTAGGTCCCTCCAAGCCATGAGCAGCCAGTTTCTTCAGCAGTATGCTGTGGGAAATGTTGTCCATGGCTTTACTAAAGTTTAGGTAAACAACATCCGCAGCCTTTTCCTCATCCACTAAGCAGGTCACCTTGTCATAGAAGGAGCTCAGGTTAGTGAAGCAGGACCTGCCTTTCAGGAATCCATGCAGACTGGGCCTGATCAGCTGGTTGTCCTGCATGGGTGTGTAATGGCACACAGGATGATCTGTTCCATAACCTTCCCAGGCACCAAGGTCAGACTGACAGACATGTAGCTCCCTGGATCCTCCTTTAGGCCCTTCTTGTCATATTTACTAACCTCCAGTCACTGGTACCACCCTGGTTTGCCAGGACTGCTGATAAATGATGGAAAGTGGCTTGGTGAGAACTTCCGCAAGATCCCTCAGTAACCTGTGTGATCCCTTCTGGCCCCAAAGACTTGTCTCTGTCTAAGTGGTATAGCAGGTCGCTCATGATTTCCCCTTGGATTATGGGGGCTTCATTCCGCTCCTCATCCCTGTCTTCCAGCTCTTCCAGGTCTGCGTACCAGGAGAACAACTGGTCTGTTAAAGACTATTAAAGACTGAGGGAAAGAAAGCATTGAGTACATTTCCCCTAGCATCCAAGAAAGGATGGAGATTCTCCTTAGCCCTCCTTTTGTTCCTAATGTATTTAGAGAAACATTTTTATTGTTTTTTATGGCAGCAGTGAGATTAAGTTCTAGTTGGCCTTTGGCCCTTCTAATTTTCTCCCTGTATAACCTCACAACATCTCTGTAGTCCTCCTAAATTGCCTGCCCCTTCTTCCTTCCAGAGGTCATGAAATCCCTTTCCCCCCCCGCCCCAAGTTGCAACTATAGCTCTCTATTCAGCCAGGCCAGTCTTCTTCCCTGCCAGCTTGTCTTTTGTCACATGGGTATAGCCAGTTCCTGCGCCTTAAAGATTTTCTTCTTGAAGAATGTCCAGCCTTCCTGGACTCCTCTGCCTTCAGGACAGCCTCCCAAGGGACTCTGTCAACCAGGCTCCTAAACAGGTCAAAGTCTGCCCTCCGGAAGTCCAGGGTGACAGTTCTGCTCACCTCCCTCCTTACTTCTCCAAGAATTT
The DNA here is from genome assembly GCA_013400035.1 of Rynchops niger. Lineage (NCBI taxonomy): Eukaryota > Metazoa > Chordata > Aves > Charadriiformes > Laridae > Rynchops > Rynchops niger. The sequence continues at coordinate 155,639 of VXBH01003376.1, forward strand.
AAAACTCTTATCATTTTACGATTGCTACGCCCAAGATGGCCTCCAACCTTCACATGACCCACAAGCCCTCCTCTGTTCACGAGCAACAGGTCTAGAAGGGCACCTTTCCTCATTAGCTCACTTGCCAGCTTTGTCAGGAAATTATCTTCCACATACTCCAGGGACCTCCTAGACTGTTTCCTGGCTGCGGTATTGTATTTCCAGCAGTCATCTGGCAAGTGAAAGTCCCCCAGAAGAACAAGCATAGCACCCAGTGAACTTGCTGCCACTAGAGGTTGTAAAGGCATACAGTTTCAACATGTCTAAGAACAGATCAGATAAATTCAACCTCGAGAAGGTAAGATTCACGGTCATCTTATCAATCTATGCAAATGTCTGACAGGAGACTGTAAAGAAGATGGAGCTATGATCTTTTCAGTGGTGCCCAGCGACAGGACCACGAACTGGAACAGAGAAGATCCCTCCCTCCAAATATTTTTTTACTGTGAAGGTGACCAAGCACTGGCACAGGTTGCCCAGGGAGGTTCTAGAGTTTACATGCTTGGAGATATTCAAAAGTTGCCTGGACTTTGTCCTGGTCAACTGGCTCTAGGGGGCCCTGCTTGAGCAGACGGGCTGGACAAGATGACCTCCAAAGGTCCCTTCCAACCTCAACCACTCTGTGAAATTCATGCATCCACGTATAAGCAAATACTGAAAGGATTAGTCAGGATAGTATTCCCTGATAAAGATAATACAACAATTCTGGATGCCATGGCTGTAGAAGAGCGTAGACTGTGTCCTCCTCCTAAAAACCATCTGGTTTTGCCACTGTTGGAAACAAAATACCGTGCCACTAGGATATCTCCCCTATGGCCTTATGAAAGGTAGAGTACGTGTTCTGAATTCATCACCAGATCTTTGGATCACAAGGACCATACCAATAAGCACAACAATTATTGATACTTAGTAATTATAGAACAGAAGCACTCTAAACTCTTAGCCACAATCGGGCAGCTAGTGACCTAGGCCTGAACACAAAGCATCCTCAAATAATAAAATTAATAGTGGACAACAACAGTAAAAAGATGGATTCGTAAAACATTGCATTAAAATGTCTGCTCATAGTTGATACACTTTTTCTTTCTTTACAATTTGTGAGAACTGCAGCAACCTGCAAGAAAACAAAATTCACTGGAATCGACATTCAGTTTTGTGTTAATTACTTTATATTAGACAGAAATATTTGGTTTCAGAAGTGGAAAAAGGAAGAACAGGTACTTAATGCTGTTAAAATGCTTCAAAATTGCACTTCGTATAATGCATCTGTTTCATCATCTTCATTTTTTGTCCCTTTTTTCTCACTGGGAGAGTCATGCATGACTATATACATCATTTACTGCTCCCCACTGGCAGAGAAAGTTTTAATTACTTACGGCTATATATGACATTTACCTATGTATTTATTACCCTAATGTAAAACTGATTTAATTCCATCATGTGAGAACTGTAGTATAAACATGAATATGCTTTAAGCCATTACACTATCAGAGAATTTCTTAAAATAAGATATTAATTTAACTAATACCCAAATAGAAACTTTTGGTCCACTCTTTTAAAGTTCACTGCTTTTATTTAGGAACCAAAGACAATTTTCTAAATCATTAATGGTTATTAATTCCTTTCAAGGTTGAATTTAAATTATAAATCCTTTTCCTCACGCCTTGGAGTAAAACAACACTGTTAAAGCATTCAATAAATTATTCAAAACAAAGCACTGAAAAGTGCAGAAATAATAATTTTTCTCTGTTTTAGTTTCAATCAGTTCAAGTGTTGCTTCGAATTGTGAGTTAACCAAGGGCTGATCACTGTAGAACACTCATACCTTCCTGTACCCATCAACTGAGGCAGCACAGTACAACAATCAATTCATGGCCAAGCCACTTCGCTTCCCCAGGACAGGCACACTAGGTACAATAAACCCTACACTTCTTTTTCTGTTTGTTTGGATCTAGAGAAATGTAGGCAATTCTGGAATGAACCCCAGCCCTGAATCAAATTATAATAAAAATATTTATATGATAGCCTAAGGACTTGAGCATTTGATCATAGTTAATTCCTCATGTATACAATCAGGAAGAACATGCTTAAGTGAAAGGTCACACTTTTTTTTTTTTTTCTTCCCCAAATCAGAATCAAGGAAACACATACAAGAAAAAGACTGTTCCAAACTACTGCTCAAACATGTAATTTAGCAAATAGCAAAAAAGCACTTAAAAACTGACAGCACATTTACTAACATTTAGCTACATGGATTTAGAATCATAACAATTTATTGCATAAAATTGTTATCCAGAATGAAAGAACTCTGCCTAAGGGTAAATAACAGCCTTGACTCTTTCTTCTCAAGTAGAACTGCCTGCTGCGAAGTGAGAACAACTGCTTTGGAAATTAAACTCTATTTTTCACCAAATAAAAAGCAAACTAGCTTTTTTAACTTACAATTAAATTTGCTTGTAGCAGAGCAGTAACTACCACTTACAATAAACTTTGTTATTAATACATTTAGTACACTATTTTTACCCTTTCTGCTGCATTTGGATTGTAACAATAAAAAAAATACCTCCTAGGGGATCTCTTAAGAAAGAAACGTTTACAATATGAGACTGAACTTCTAGATATTACACACCATTATCCCCACACACTTCTTTCTAATATGAATTTTGAAGTATACATAAAACTACTCACTTTTCCTACCAGTAACCTCAACATTTAGCCTCACCCACACCAAAATAGAAGAAACATTAAGTATACTAGAGACCTTTACTTTTAGATAATCTGTAATTTGCCAGATTCTATGTTTCAAAAATATAAGGGCCTACCAAACAGTCTCACCAATCATCTCAGCAAGCTTTGCTTCAGCTTTCACTTACAGATCATCTGACATTTTGATTAATAGCAATACAAAGCACTCTTTCTTCATAAGAAGCGTATGAGCAGTTATCTCAAAGGTACTGATCCTCACTGACTGAAACACCAGCCGCCACCAGAACACTGGGAACACTATGAAGCAGTAATTATTTGGAACAGTATTCTCATCTGAATAAGTCCATGACACATTACCTTACATTTTCAAATAGTCTAGAAAAAAGATCACACGGTAACATTCTCATTTCCTCCTTACCTATTCATTTACGGTCACTTAAACACTGACACTTAAAAAAAAAAAATATTGAAATTTCTAGGCAAGAATTACCTTATGACAAAATCAAATGCTACAAAGTATACATTTATTCCACATGAACCGTATTTGCAGTGTGATAATATTGTGTTCATTCCACATACACTATATTTGTAGTGTGAGTCTTTCATTATTAAAACTTGATTCCTCCTGAAAGCAATTTCAAACAACATTCTGAATGGAAAAAATGGGAACACAACCACACAACTAGAAGCTGACAGATAGGCGCAAGGGCAATAATTTGACTGGACAAACAACATTAATTCTGAAGTTCTGTAATATTATTTGACTTAACACTAACTGTTTTAATAAGTATAAAAGAAACTTATTTCATCATCTATACAAGAAGCCCAATTAACACCTCTCAGACATTGCAGTGGAGAGAAAAAAAAAAAACTGGCTTCAAAACAAGTAATTTGAAATAGCCACATAAATACAAGTTTTCTGTCTTTTTATGCAAATACAGTTCAGCATTTCATTTAAGCTTCAGTGTCAAGAGTAGACAAGGAATGGCAATGTCCTCGCTCAAATATCTTTGAGAGTTGACAATCTTGCTTCTTTGTCAACCATTCTCTTCTGTAAAGCTTTCTGAACAGGACAGAAACATCGAGTTCACGAGGAAAGTGCTGTCAAAGTAGCATCTGGCTTCTACAGACTTGTTTGAGCACTATCTGTCTATCTGTCAGTCTAGATATAGAACTGGAACTATGATTTCCAGTGGTCATGGTTCATCTGTCCAAACTGATTTCTTGTCACCCGCAGCTTTTCTGCCATGGCCACATTTATGCCGGGCACCTGATGGTGTGCTGTGAGCTGGTGACAATACTCTGGCAAACTGCACGATGGAACCAGAGAACCGAGGGAACAGCAACAGGCAATAGTTAACTTTCTATACTTTATATTACCAGAGTAAATCAGTGAAAACCTAGTTACCTCTCTTTTAAACATATCACATAAAGCCAACAAAATGGGCTGCTGAAAGCTGTAGTCAGCAACATGCCAACGGTTATTAAATGGTTTCCCTTCTTGTAAACAGAATGTGTTCTGAATTATTTCTTGACACTGACATCAAAAACAAGTTAATATTTATAGAGTAGCATTTATTTGCAGAAGACTACCTAGAATAAACATGAAAAGAGACTGTCCAAAATATCAACAATAAAGCTAACCAATTCTATAGACCCTTCTCTTACCGATTAGCTGGCATTCTTAAGAACATGTTAGTTCCACGTGTCTCTCTTCCCTCCCCATCAATCTTAAAACTTAGTGCTTTTTAACTGGAGAGAGAACTCACAAGACTTTATACTAAACATGATAAAAAATTATTAGATGGGATGGGTTTTGCTGTTGGCCCCAGAAACTTCTTTTTAATCAAACAGGCAGTTTCACTTAACACCAGGAACATTTTTAAAAAACAACTTTTACCTATAAAAAGCACAAAAAAGATGCCAAACAGAATCTACTAGAATGGACACTGCATAACTCAAATGCTCAGATAAATTTTGGTCCAGTTTGCTCAAATCCATAAAATGCAAGTCAACATCAAAGAAGACTAGCTATAACAAAATAAACTGTGACAAACTTAGCATGAGCAACAATAAAAGAAGTACTTTACACAGAAATGACCATCGTGTCCATAAGCTGCTACTCCCTTTCAGAGATGTGGATGTAAAAATACAGACATGCATGTCTGTAGTAGTGATAGTCAATCCAGCATGTACTTGGGACTGTTTGTAGCCTGCCCTAGGAACTTTCACTCATTTGTGAGACAATGTATGAAAGTCTTCCTGCAGCAAGTTTTGTTCTGTTGTGACAGGAATCAGGCTAAAAAGGAGCAGAGGGGGCTTACAAGTATTTATGGCTTATTGAAAGATTTTAAAACCTCCAGTTTGTCTTTCTAATCACAAATTTACTTAAAACACTGATGAAATCTGCAATACAGAATTCATACGTGAGGTTACCAATTTCAACGCTTTCCAAATGCTCGCTATTATTTTGGTTTTGCCTCAAAAATATGCAGTCTACAGATGGTAATTGTCAAAGGCAACTGGAAAGTAACCACCCATGACTGCACTACGTTTCATACATTTGATCAATGTTTTCAATCATTGCTGACTATGAAAGGAATCAGTTCCCATCCAAAGATCACTTATAAGATACATTATACATAGGACCTATTTACACATATTTGACTTCAACCCAAAAAATACTGTGACAGTAACGTTTTAAAAGGTTATCATATGAAAGTCCACAGTCAACACATTAAGCATGATGTCATTAAATGTAACATGCATTCTGTAAGACAAGCATTTCCAGTGGTGTTACCTCACCCTTTGTAATTCCCACTTTTCTATAAGATGCTCCACTTCACCTCCAAGAACTGCTGTGTTACTGTCATCCAACAGCAAGAATCCATTTCTCACTTCAACAGTTCCTGAAAGCTTTATTTTTGTTCCAGGTGGAGTGTTCAGGCTAGAAGTAGAAACACAGTCAAATATTTCAAAATTGTTTATTAATATTCTGCCACCAAAAACATATAAAACTCTACTCCCAACCCTGTCGTATTTCATAATAAAAACTAGCATCAAAAACCTTTGTGATAACTCCTTCAGTATGCACAGTACTTTTCAATAGCTTTATTGGAATGCTTCCCATTCATTACACAAAAATGCCATATTGCAAATTAGATTCTAACACAGATGAATGTTTGCAAATTGTCTGTTTGGTTAAAATCCAATTTAGCAATACCAAACTAACAGAAGATGTCTCAAAATCAGTTGTCTAAGAATAAGTTCCTCATCCTAGGATGCATTTATAGTTAATAAATGGAAGATCTACAGATGTTTAACCATCTCATTTGTTTTAGATATTTAACTTAGGAGAAAAAAAAGAGCTGGTAGAAAAGAAGCTTTCTATACATTACTAAGAGCCAGGACTGTACCAGAATAAAAAAAAAAACATACATCTTGTAGTGCTGCTTCTCTCATTATTCTACCATTTGAAAACATATGGATGCTCTCTGTGGTCTGCTCCCACAAGGAAGTACCTACCTGCTTTTCATGCGAATCTACCCTATGGAAAACAACAGCAGATGCATAAAAGAATCACACATCTCCAACCCATAACTGAAAGACATGACAAGCACCACAACCTGGAAACTATGATTTTTCTTGTGAGAAACAGGACGCAGTCAGTTATAACCTTCAAACCAAGGGACAATAACCTCTTCAAAATACACAAACTATCATTGCAATCACAGGATGACACCACACAGTCAGGAACATTCACGGTGAAGTCAGCCAATTTCAGCAATAGTGACATTAAAAACTTAACAAAATTAATGGATTTTCAGTATTGTTCTGATAAAAGGTAAGAAAATGAGATCAGAAAAAACAGACAAGAAATATGGAAAAAAGTTACAAAGGCAGGGAGCAGTAAACAGAAACCCTAATAACAAAGAACTTCTAAATTAGAAGAAAACTATGCTTTTTCCTATTTATTTAAAGAAAGACTGAAACAGCACATTAGTCCAGGTTAATAGTCCAACATCAAACCTGAAACAACCACAGACAACACAAATTAAACTTTCATACAATTTTATGTGAAAAGAAGAGCTCACATTATTATTAGAGTGATGAGTTCTCTTATGTTTTTGAGATTTTTATCTAAAAGCTTTCCAATTGTGCCTTCTACTGAGTGTTCTTTAAGTATGTTGTGATCTAGAATCAACTTACACTGGATCCTGTTTACTTTCCTTTTCTGCTGCTTTTATATTCACATTGGAATATGATATTTCATGTTCTGCTGGCTCAAGCTAAAATTAAAATATCATTGAGTGTCCTACATTTTAAGACAGCATCACTCTAAACTGCAAGCTGGCTCCTTCTCAGACGGAGCAGTTTAACAGTAAAAGAAGGTCTCTATCTAACTGTCGCAGCTGGCAGAGAAAGAGAGGGGAAGATGATTACAGAGATCTCGTTAGGTTATAAAGAGAGAAAATTAGGAAGGCAAAAGCCCAGCTGGAGCTCAACTTGGCCACTAAGGACAACAAAAAAAGCTTTTATAAATACATCAACAATAAGAAAGCCAGGGAGAATCTCCATCCCTTACTGGATGCAGGGGGTGAAAGTTGCAACCAAGGTCGAGGAGAAGGCTGAGATACTGAATGCCTTCTCTGCCTTCATCTTCAGTAGTCAGACCAGCTATCCCCAGGGTGCTCAGCCCCCTGAGCTGGAAGATAAGGATGGAGAGCAGAACAACCCACCCATAATCCAGGAGGAAGTAGTCAATGATCTGCTTCTGCACCTAGACATACATAAGTCTATGGGGCAGGATGGGATTCAGCCAAGAGTACTCAGGGAGCTGGTGGGAGAGCTCACCAAGCCTCTCTCCATCATTTCTCAACAATCCTGGTCAACAGGGCAGGTACCAGATGACTGGAGGGTGGCTAATGTGACGCCCATCTACAAGAAGGGTCGGAGGGAGGATCCGGGGAACTACAGGCCTGTCAGCCTGACCTCGGTACCAGGAAAGATCATGGAGAGGATCATCTTGAGTGAGCTCTCACGGCAAGTGCAGGGCAGCCAAGGGATCAGGGCCAGCCAGCATGGGTTTAGGAAAGGGAGGTCCTGCTTAACCAACCTGATCTCTTTCTATGACCATGTGACCCGCCTTCTGGATGCGGGGAAGGCTGTGGACGTTGTCTATCTGGACTTTGGTAAGGCCTTTGACACCGTCCCCCACAGCATTCTCCTGGAGAAGCTGGCGAATCATGGCATAGACAAGTGTACTCTTCGCTGGGTTAAAAACTGGCTGGATGGCCGTGCCCAGAGAGTTGTGATTAATGGGGTGAAATCCTCTTGGCGGCCGGTCACCAGTGGTGTCCCTCAGGGCTCAGTTTTGGGGCCGGTTTTGTTTAATATCTTTATCGATGATCTGGATGAGGGGATTGAGTGCACCCTCAGTAAGTTTGCAGATGACACCAAACTAGGTGGGAGGGTTGATCTGCTTGAGGGTAGGAAGGCTCTACAGAGGGACCTGGACAGGCTGGATCGATGGGCCAAGGCCAACTGTATGAGGTTTAATAAGGCCAAGTGCCGGGTCCTGCATTTCGGTCACAACAACCCCAAGCAACGCTACAGGCTTGGGGAAGAGTGGCTGGAAAGCTGCCCAGCAGAAAAGGACCTGGGGGTGCTGGTGGACGGCCAGCTTAACATGAGCCAGCAGTGTGCCCAGGTGGCCAAGAAGGCCAACAGCATTCTGGCTTGTATCAGGAATAGCGTGGCCAGCAGGAGCAGGGAAGTGATGGTGCCTCTGTACTCGGCACTGGTGAGGCCTCACCTCGAGTCCTGTGTTCAGTTCTGGGCCCCTCTGTACAAGAGGGACATTGAAGTGCTGGAGCGTGTCCAGAGGAGAGCTACCAGGCTGGTGAGGGCTCTGGAGACCAGGTCATATGAGGAGAGGCTGAGGGAGCTGGGCATGTTTAGCTTGGAGAAGAGGAGGCTGAGGGGAGACCTCATTGCCCTCTACAACTACCTGAAAGGAGGTTGAAGAGAGGTGGGTGTTGGCCTCTTCTCCCAGGTGAAGAATGACAGGACCAGAGGAAATGGTCTGAAGTTGTGGCAGGGGAGGTTTAGGTTAGATATTAGGAGGAATGACTTTACTGCAAGAGTGGTCAGGCACTGGAACAGCCTGCCCAGGGAGGTGGCTGAGTCACCATCCCTAGAGGTGTTTAAGAAACATCTAGCTGTGGCACTTCAGGGCATGGTCTAGTGGCAGAGACTGTAGGTTGTTTGGTTGGACTCGATGATCTTAAAGGTCCTTTCCAACCATGAAGATTCTATGATGATTTTTTTTTTTTAAATCTAAGTAATCCAAACTAGAGTGAACAGCAAAGCACACCATGACTCTAGAGACTAAACACTAGAGAAAATTTTCAACGTCTTCATAACTAAACACACAAAAAAATCCCCATGTTCATGAGTAATTAGCCTCTCAACCTTCATTTTTAACTGAAGAAATATTTACTCACTCAATCCAAGTTAAAGCTTTGCCCATGGTAAAGTAGCACTAGTTGCATTAAGTTAGGTTTGTCAGGCCTGTGACGTTCCTGCTACCAATGACAGACAAAAGATCTGCTACTACTAAAAACTGGGAATGTGGCTCAAGTTTGCACACACCAAAATGCCATGTGCTGTTTCAACTCATCAGATAGCTGCAAAAATCCACTTTCTTCCATTATGTACTTCAGCATAAATGTCTTGTAAATTACATTCATATACACCTTTGCATGCTGAATGTAAAGTTCTCCTTTGTACGCAAAATTTGAGAAAGAAACCTGTTTCTTTTCAATAATTTTCAAGCAAATTTTCAATATATTACTAAGGATGCTTCCATTATTTTAAGGACATTTAATTATCAAAGCAAAACTTTGAAAATAAAGTTGTTCACCTTATTTTTGACATACTGCTGTATTCTACAGCTGTGCAGCTTGTGTGCCCATCCGTCATCTGTAAACGTAACATTCTGGGAGCAGCCTGAGATTCCTCATTATCCTTTGGTGCGGCAACATTGCGTATTTTCTGTATTTGCAGAACACATGGCCCTTCCAGCTATATATCCAAAACAGAAAAGACAAAACGGTTAACATCCACAAAGCAAACACACTGTAATATATAGGCACGCTAACAGACACCCCCAGGCAAAAGAAAGTGTAATTTAATCAGGAAGTCATGTTCGATTTCTGTCACTCATGTACTGTACATTCTAAAGCATGATAAAAATGTCTTTTTCAGTTGTGATGCTTCATACATGTCTGCGATACCAATTACGGAAAA
>VXBH01003376.1:165714-176170 GCA_013400035.1 Rynchops niger
GGGGGGGAGGTGGGGTGAACAAACGAAATCACAAATATTGTCACTTCCAACATACTGTGGAGTCCAGATAAGATTTTACATGCTGTACCTCAGTGTCTTATTGACAAAATGTTCTAAAGAAACAAACAGCCAGCTTTAAAGACAATCTGTTGGTATCAAAACTACACATCAAGTACAACTGCTGTGTAAGCCCTAACTAGGAACACAGCTTCTTCAAACAGAGGTGCAACCAGAACGTAACAACCTCAAGGGACATCACTATCTGCTGGTTACCTAAAAATGCAGCATATCCTCCACAGTTAATGTTAACAACAACAACAAAACACAACAAAACCCCAAAACAACAAACGACCAAAAAGCCAAATCAAAATCAACCAACCAAACCACTTCATCACATCGGGGTTATAGCTAAGCGTACAGTCATTCTGATCCCTATAAAAATAAAAATGAATAATCTCTTGCCGCTCAACTGATCTCTAGTACCTGAGAGACAGCAGAAAACATGAAAAAGCACACACTTCATCAGCTTCTTCCCTTTGAGAAACAAAAATAGGTAGCCCAGAACACCACAAAATGAGAGCAGATAACCAAGAGGTGAATATATATACAGAAAAGAGAAATGAATAAATAAAAGAATAGAAGCAGTGAAACTAGATAAATTATAAGACGAGAAAACACGGACTTTATTTAGGATGAGAACAAAAGAGAAAGGAAAATACTTTGGAATACCACCAAAGCATGAAATTGTACTAAGAGGAGGAGGAAGAGAGTCACTAAAAGGAGCAAAAGTAGCACCCTACAGAGTTCACGTCTTAAATGGTTTTGTGATAATATATAATATTATATGAGACAGATAAATGAAAGTTTCTACATAATTTCCCTACTCTTGACACTTTCAAATAAATTTAATTTGAAGGCACCTACACAATTTATGACTTCAAATTGAACCATAGAAAATATTTGGGATAGAGGATTTCACAAAAGCTAAAGAATTTTTACGTTTATCTGGAATCTACTGAAACTCAGAAGCTTTCGTATCTTTTTTCTTCAATACAGAACGTTTGAAGAAGAGTATAAATAAGAACAACAGTATTTTTAGTAAATGCTGACTGAATCTTATTTCTGTCACTAACAATTAAAAGACTAATTTAGTTTCTCATACAACTGGATTTTTTTTTCACTTTATTTCAACAGAAGCAAACCCGGATAATCTCTAATGTATAGTATGAAAACAAGTTTCCCTCCTCTATCAGTTGACTACAGCAAAGCAGCCACCAAAAAAAAAGAAGTTCTCTTCTGGATTTTTTGTACAGAATTATTCATTCTGTAGTAGTGAATGAAGTACAGTGCCACACTCATGGGTTGCTTCAACAAAAGTCTAAGCTCGTCATAAATTAACGATAACGATTTTCAACATTATACAATGTTTTCATAGTAAAGATGAAGAAACACTAGGCAACTGAGAAGCACGTCTAGATAATCACAACTACGTTTGTCACTCAGCTGAATAGTAGTTTTACTATTATGGCAATTGCTTTCACAGGAATTGAGCAAATTCTAGTTCTAGGTGCTTGCTTTTGGTTTTGTAGATCCCTTAAAAAAATCTGGAGTGAAAAGAACTGACGGCCAGGCTAACTATGAATATACATGCCAATATGTTCAGGGTTTTGTGCCCACAGTGTCAAGCATACACTACAATAAAGCAGAGCTGCACATTTGTTGAGCTTGGACAGTAGTGGCTGCTTCTTTAACAACAAAAATTACATGTCATTTCAGAGAACAGGTGCAAAAGAGAAATGGAAGTCTGTAGTTTTATCAAATATGCACCGCTTTAACACCAAAATTATTTTTATGGACTCAACTGGGACCTTAGAGCATCTGCATCTCCCAGTCCCAATTCAGCTAATTTTCCTCTCATCACATAACACGAGCACATAGTGACAGGAGAAAAGAATGTCAGTCTTCCTGCAGAACAAGGAGAACCATCACTGGATTCCAGGTGAATACAGAAGACCTATGCCAGTACTCCTCGTGTGGACTACTTTAAAGCATCACTGTGAGAACCAAGACAGCAAAAAATATTATAATAAATAAACAAAAATCAAATCAGTTATGGTCAACACATACACTTGTACATTTAGTCAAAGAGTCAGCCAATCTGAAATCTCTTCAGCACGCAGCTGTTGAATGTCAGATACAAAAAGGCAAGACAGTTTTTGTATATCCAACAAAGATACCTGGCTGGTTATATCCCGACTATTAAGGTTGTGAGTCACTTTTCAATATAAAAAACACAGCTTTCAGTTTTACTAACACTTTGAACATTTCATACACTAATGTTGAACATAACAGACAAATTCTACATTATCTGGAGTTACACACGCACACACACACATCACCCCCTGAAGGGGAAGAAAGAGAAAACATTTCAAGATATCTGTTAGATGACTTTAATTATTTCTAAAAAGTGACAGTATGTTTGGCTTGTCATTAAAGCAAGTTCTTTCTTTCAACACTTCTACAACCTCTACTCTTTAAAAAAAGGGATTGCAATTTGACAAAACTGTAGTAATACCTGGAATGAAAAGATACATGTTTTTTTGTAAATATTAATGGCTTTGTAAAGGTTTGTACATTTTACAACGTTTTGTAGAGTTTAATGGCTATTCAGCATACTTAAGAGATGAGAGGGCAAAAAAGTAATAAATTAAATACACAGATACAGAAATCCTAACAAACACCCCACAACAGAAACATCAGTGAAGTCCAGAACTCCTAAATGGGCCACCGTAGTGTAACACAACGGCCTATCATGGCCATTCCATAACCTTTCCATGGATCTTGTGGAAAAGACCAAACTTATTACAGGGTGGACACCAAGTTTGGACATGAAGGGCCACAGAGATCATTAAGGGACTGGAACATTTCTCCTATGAGGAAAGACTGAGAAAACTGGGACTGTGCAGCCTGTAGAACGACAGTGGGCACAAAGTGAAACACCGGAGACTCCGTCTGAACATCAGGGAACACTTTTTTTTACTGTGAGGGTGGTTGAGCACTGGAACAACCAGGGAGGTCGTCAAGTCTCTATCTTAGAAGACACTGAAAAGCCACCTGCACATGATCCTGGGCACCCGGCTCTAGGTGGCCCTGCTTGAGCAAGGGCATTGGATCAGATGACCTCATCAGGTCCCTTGCAACCTCAACCACTCTGTGATTCTGTGACTATTTTCTTGTATACAATCCTATGTTATTATTTAGGTAATGCCTTCATTCTTAAGTTCCAAATAGTACAGTTGTAGCTTGCTCTCTCCAGAAGTATTTACAAACTGGACAAGCAACTGCACACATGTTAAGGCTGGAATGCTATGAAAAGTAGTTCAGTTAACTTTAATTCATTTAAAAAAAAGTAGAAAAATAAAGAAATTGCATTTTATGTGCTGTAGTAGTATGAACAGCTTTCAGTGATTAGTGTAAAGGATACAAATAAGTTTAGAGAACATACACTAAATTGAGTAATGAAGACTAACTTCATCCATCATTAATCCCATAATTAATGCCCTGCTCAAGGTGAATAATATAACAATAGTATCTTACGCTATATAATGCTATTATAATATTCATACTGTAGGTTTTACATCAATATATGGGAAAACTAATGGGTAAGTCAGAATCTGAAATAGCAGAAAGAAGCGTAGTAGGAATGACTGGAAATGAAAGTTTAATAAAAAGTCATGGAGACATACCACATCCCACTCCTTCCCTCTTTACCCACAAAACCTATCAGTGCTAATTCAAGAACACAGGTAACTCTTGGAAAGGAAAAACAAACAAACAAAACCCAAAGTAAACACACTTTCATATGACAGAATACACTCAGGTCTTTCTGGGCATTGTTTTAATTAATTAAAACATCATTCACTCATGTAGTTAGTTTATAGGTTTTAATACGAAGAAACAAATCTAAGTACTTACATCATGTCACATTCAGAAAAAAAACATTCTGAAATATTAACTGCTAACTAATATTAGTTAATACTAACTGATAACTAATATTAACCTCTCTCTAAAACAAATCAACAGCCTTTCCAGCAAATCATGAAAGTCAGTAAAACTATTTTGTACCAGTGCTCTTCAAAAAGTGCTTACACCTGGTTCAACATCTGCCAACTAGGACATTACTACTCACAAACAGGGATTAAACCACGAATGCCATCCTTAGAATGAGAGGAGATGCTCCAGATCAAGCTAGGGTGACAAAATATCAAGAAGCACGCTTGCCAGCGTGATCAAGGTAGAAAATAATGTTCTAACAAATCAATCTCTTCAGATCCTTAAGTTACAGAAATAAAATTTTAAACAATGCCCAACAGCTGGCTAATAATTTTCAACAAGTTTTGCAATATAGTAACTAGGCTATAGTCTACTCTTTTCAAGCCTGTTATTGCACTGTCTTCCTAGAGGCATTGCTCTGACACACTCAAAGTGGTCTGAAACCAAAGACTAGTCAGCCTCTCATAAAGATTTAGCTTATTATATCTAACATTACATACTTTTTCTCAAAAATATGGAAGTAATCATGCCTTTTTAAAAGCTCCTGAAATAGGCATTAAGAATGAAGAACACAATGAAAACACCCATCAAATTGAAAAGCTCAAGGCCCACAGCTTACCTAAGGCTGCCAAACAGCTATTTCTAAAAAGACTACGACTCAGTTTGATGTGTCATCATTACCATACAAATCGTCTTGCCAAAATTTTCTCCACTGGAAAAAAGCAAACAACTAAAAATACGCAGGATCATTTTTGACACACGCACTTTCAAATGCAGTTACATCTGGAGATCTGATATAGCAATCAGTCTCATTGGAAGGTAAAAGCGAACACCTCAAGACTGGAGGGAAGTTCTTTTTTTAAATGCAGATCAGTTGTAAGTGGAAAAGCAAATCCGATCATCCCTTTTTCTTTTTTTCTTTTTTCCCCCCCAAAAAAGCACCTGTAGGAAACCAAAATCCACAATCAAAAAGCCACTAAAAGGCAACAAAGCACAGTTAGTTGTATTAAAGTAACGAGACAGAAACTGGGAAACATACGAGTAACCTTAAACAGTAATTCGAATCATTGGCAACTTAGGTTTTAACTGCTTACCATGAATCTGTCGGTACTCAGAAAGCGCCTCTCTGAGCTCAGAAATTAAATCCTTTCTGAATGCTACTGCTGGAATGAATGCTTCCATTGTAATGGAACATAAATACTCGAAATCAGTTATGCCTTAAATGTAACATCATTACTAAATTGTAGGTTATAACTTTATAGTTTTCTTTGCATTTTTATTCCACTAAAAATACTTAATGTATATTTATGGTATATAGCCATCTAGATGGAAATGGGAAGGTTCAGCTTTTTCAAATCCTATGCAAATGTGGCCATCTTGTGGTTAGTGCTGGTAACATTGCTTTTTTTAAATCCATACAAAACACAGATATAAATGAGTGAATAAAACATTTCTGTGTATTAGTGACTGAAGCTGACAACCACCTATAATGGTCAAATACCTGTGTTGTTTCACTCTAGGATTCTACGTCAGCTTTTATGCAAGAGCAAAACCAGCGTTCGCCTATTACACTAATACTACAAAAGTTATTTTCTATGCAAGATGGAAATACATCATATGCTCTCAAGATACAGATAAATAATACTAATCCTAGTCTTGAATGAGAGGAATAATAGCATATAATTTCTATTGTTTCTTGAAGCGTTTCTGAATCACAAATCACTACTTTCTACTGACAGATTGTATTAATGAGTCAGTCCTATCCAAACCATATCCTTTACCTGCAATAAAGCAAATACTCTCCTTTATAAACAGAGAGTCCTGTAACATAAAATATTTGTATATATTGCAAGGCAAATAGCAGCACTTATTAAGTAGTCAGATTTGCTTTATGTTATTTAAAAAAAAAAAAAATGCTACAGTAAAGAAAGCAAAGATATAGTACACTAATAACCTGGGCTAAAAACAGGTTTTTTTCTGTGCAATCATTACTTCTTTTCAAAACATCGGGGATTATCATCCTCCAGCAAATGGTTTCCAGGTGTTTTTTTTTGTTTTGGTTTTTTTTTTAAGAGTACTTTTCTAAGATCTATGATCCAAATAAAGACAGTTGATTAAAGTAAGACCAAACTAAATTTTCCTGAAAGTTCACATGTAAAAAATCCTGGCTCCCTAACAATACTGATAGAAGTATGTAAGTCGCTAGGATTTAACAAATACCGTTTGTTAAACCCAGAATTATCTTTAATAAAGGCCATTAGGTGTCTGTGTTCTTCTGTCCTGCCTGTTTCGTATAGCTTCTCAAAATTCCTGCTGCTGTTGTTAGGAGTCATTATCTAAGAGATCAAAAAGTACTCTTTTCCTCTTTAACTATTAGAAGTGGAAGAAGTCTGTAAGCACCTTTCCCAACTATCTGACAACCTGGGAAAGAGAAATGCCTTGAATCAAACAAACTTTCAAAAATAAAAAGAAAGTTTGGATTGGACTGGATTCACGCAACATTCAATCCTATTATCCAGTCCTCCACCTCCATCAACTGTGGAAATTCATCAAGCTCCATTCAGTAACAGGGTTTGGGGTTTTTTTGGTTTTGGTTTGGTTTTTGTTTGTTTGGTTGTTTTTTTTGGATCCTACATATATACTGTTTTGTGCTACCAGTAACAAAAACGAGAACCCCCAAAAGGACACACAGTAACACAAAGCAGAGCATACACTGAGGCTACAGCAGCAAGTTTAATAGGGACCCTTGAAAATTAAACTAGAACTAGATTTTTCTCACCTTTTCATTTTCCAATACGTTCAGTTTTACAAAATATAGATGTATTTGTGTGTGTACAGGTGCAGAAAGTTTCTCCCATGAAAGGGTTGCTGTTATCTCACAGGTATTTCAAAGCACTAACCAGACACAGTTTTCAAGCACACATCCCCCTTTTTTGCACAGAGGTTTTGTATTCCGTGGGAACAAACAGCACAATTGCACCTTTTTCTAGTTTGAGCTGAGAAACATGAAAAACCCAAGTTGTGACTTCAGCACCTAAACTAGAAGCAAACATTTTAAAGCATGTAAGTAGATTCTCATATATAAAGTCCATCAAAGCCTTGAGGAATTTAATGATACTTTTATCTTTATTTGACCACTTAACTATTTAATGACAACAGAAATTTAGAAAACATTCTATCTAAAGGAAATGTACAAGTTACTAGGCATATTCTCAAGTGGTGAATGAAAACTGAACAACTACTTCTAAAGAAATCCTACCATAGTCCAACAAAACTCTGAAACTACACTACCGTTAAAGTCACTTTGAACTGGAATCATGTTACAACAGCAAAACTAAGTAAGGCAAGCCCATTATCACATATACAACCTTAATACTCTGGAGAATTACATTTAACCAAATACATTTGGACCTTGTGAATATTACATGATCTGAAAGAAAAATTTAGTAATGCTCCAATAAGGCAACTGAGAAATGAACAATGCAAAAACAAATGCCATAAAACACAATTCTTTTCCTTGTTTTCCATATTTCAAAAACAGGATACTGAAAAGGAAGAAAAATATTTAAATCACAGACATAAGAAACAACTAAATAAAATTCTTTTAGGTGATAAAAAAAAAAAATTATTTAAACACTGAAGTATCTTGAACAGCATGTTATCCAGAAACCTAGACAGGAAAATAATAATTTTAATTTTTTTTGTCTTTTATGTAATACCTGCAAAAAGCATAGCTCCACAAAATAAGAACTAAAGTTAATAAAACTTTTCCCAGAAAGTTAGTTTAATAAGTGGCATGTTGCATGCACAGACTGCTGTCTGGCTAAAAAAACTATGATTCTACAATACACTACCTCTTCAAGTGGGCTTTTCACATCTGACAATAATGCTCCTGCTGTTGTTCTGCCCAGCATTTACAGTCCATTTAGACAACAGCATCAGCAGAAAAAACAAATCTGAACAGTTCTTAACAGCCACTCTCACCAATCTTGCTTTCTTAAAACATACCTGCTTTGATTTATCACTATTTGAATTTCAACAGTAATGAAACGTTTCCCCAGAAGTTTCACATCAGTGATATAGGCTGACAATATCTGGAAGTTAGGGATAATGATTTGAATTGATAACTACTACTGAGTTTAAAATAAAACTCCTTCATTTATCTGCTCTCTTAACTGCATCTAAGGAAGAAAACAAGGAAGGGTGTACTGAAGGGGCCAAAATTTTTACGTAAACTTAAAACATGTATTAAAAATCTATCACAACCAAGTTTCAAGCAGAATACTATTCTGTAGCATATAAAGTGCTATACCATCTAACATGGTTTAGCCACATAACCTATAGGAAACCCAGTCATAGGAAAATCACATGAAGTGTATAGCTATAATTACATATATCAGTAAGTCAAGTAATACAGCACCAACATGTATCACTGTATCATAATCATACAGCTGCTTTGCTTTATTCCTAACCGGCTCTGTTGCCCTCTCAAGAATAAAGCAGGGGAAAAAATTTAACTGCTGATACCATGTCAAGATCAAAGTGGTTAAATGACATTTGAGTGGTAAATTAAGTTTCTAAGATTGTTCACATTTATTTAAGCATTTCAAAGTTGAGAAATAAAAAAGAAAGCATCCTCTCTTTACAAAGCCTAGTAGGCAAACTAATATGTTCATAATTTTTTTCTCTAATATACTCCAATATTGGGTTCTTTCGTATGTGAAACAATAACAAAACCAGACTAATGCAGCATAGAAGGCTGTCATCACACAAAATCACAGAACACAGAAAAAGTGAAGTAAAAATATCGTCTACCTTTTCCACCTTTCCACCATTGATGTCACTGGGGAGGAACTTCTTGCCAATCGTTCTTAAATCTGTCTGAAATTAATACGGAAGACAAGACAATATTAACCTAAAATATCCTGTTTAAAAAAAAATGTTACCATCATAAAACAGGAAAAAGAAGGGTATTTTTTCTATAATGCCAACTATTTATGGACTATGAAAAACCCATTCCTCCAACTGCACATGTTGAAAAGAATTCAACTAAAAGAGTTTACAAAACAAATCCTTTTGCTTTTTAATTTATATTCTTGTTTTAAGCACATTTTCAAAGATGATTAAATGTTTTTAATAGACAAAACAAAATGAGTACGTAATGTTTTATTATTAGACATAACTCTGAGGTTTAATGGAGGTAAATTGCTTTCTTCGCTCTCCATCTGGCATTTAAAGAAAAGCATTTTTTGTTTGTGTGGTTTTACATGCAGAAATCTTTCATAAAAGGTTGGGATGATTTTTTTGCAATTTTATCTGGAGAAAAAGCTTAAAAAGCATTTAATGGAAATAAGTTGCAACTGAAATGTCTGATTACTTCTTTTGGAAGCATGGTAGACAGCTGCATGACATTATTCAGCAACTGTGCAACATGGCACCTGACAACATTAAACTAAAGAATTCACATGATCAAAGGAACAAATCTCCACAAAAGCACTTTCTTCACCTAACACTGCTTAGACAAGCATATCCATCAGGGTGATGTGTGACAAAAGGATGCACTGGATGGCTAAAAGATGCAGCATGTGAAAATAGGAAATGGAATAAAAATTAAACTTTACACATTAGGTTTTAGTGCATTTACATGTGTTAAGGAAAAAAAAAAAAAAAACCACAGCAGTGCAGCCTAAAACACCTATGCTTTCTAAACTCCATTGCTTGAAATAAGCCTGTTGGTTTAAATAGAACATGTTGGTGCAAATTACTGTACTGAAGCTGAAAACCCTCCTTATTTATTATGATCATAAACACTTCTAAAAGAAAAAGGGCTGAATGTAATTACTACTAGAACCCGTACACTAACTTGCCATTAATATAAGCCAATGGACTATTATTCCAACATCCTAATCTAGAATAGAGCAGCACTATGTTTTAGTATCTAAAACTTTGTAAACAAGTCGTTTATTCTGTTTTTCAGTGAGAAACATTAGTACCATATAAATAGAAAACTAATTGTAGGAATGCTCTGTCAGTGTATTTACTCTGAGTATCTATAGTGTGGATAAATGCACAACGCACCTTCTGTTGCCCAAGATGGCTGTAGAGAGTGGATAAGAAAGCACATTCGATTTTCACTCTGAGCCCACCAACTGATCTGTCATCTGTCAGTTATTTATCTCTGAATAGCACACAGGCTCCTATAAACTGTTCCCGCATCTTCCATAGCCATATAATTGACCAGTCTCCAGCAAAGCGCTTTGCAATCACAGCAGCAGGAAAGGGACACAACTTTTACAAACTCTTAGCAAGATCTTATACTAAACAAAAACATTTGCAGGACTGAAGGTACATTTATGTCTATTTCACACTTATTTAAGTGATTCACGCAAAAAAAAAAAAAAAA
>VXBH01003376.1:176202-190119 GCA_013400035.1 Rynchops niger
AAAAAGGCTAGTTGACTTCTTGGTTTCTTCTGCCTGGAACATGTCTCTAGTAGACAAGGAAAGAATTTGTGAATTTGTGAGAAGTGGAATCTAAAAATAACTGTTAGTCTGTTGCTCAAGCCACACTGCTATTCCTTACTTACCCAACAAGCAATTTAATCTTCTGGGTATCAAAGCAACTGACTTCATGACAAAAATATTGATAAGCGATTAAAACTGGCTTTGGAGTACTTAATAGAATAAACCAGAAATGTTAAGTGACTATCAAAAAACCTGGAAATACAACACATACATACACAAATGATCATGTTAGTACTTGTTCCAGCATATAATTACATGCAGGGTAATGCCGAGCAACCTGGAAGTATTTTCTTTTTTCATAAAGCAGTAACGCACTCTCAGATATTATATCTGAGAGTGCGTTACTGCTTTATACATGTATATATATATATATAGGCATGCTACTATATGGACTGGAATACAGTCAGAAACCAAATCCTTACTCTCTGTATGTTTTGAATCACATTATTTGTATTTTTGCATTACAATTTTGCTTTACTTCTTTTCAAATTCATTACATGAATTGGTGCATGCATACATATTAGTGATCAAACACATGCTTCAAAGAATAAATAAAAGGAGCAGAGGGGATAAACTTTTCAGACTATCATCTTAAACCAACAGTGGCTGAATCTGGAAGATGGACAAAATAATCTCTAACAATTCTTATTCACAATTTCATTAAGAATATTCTTCTCTTAAGTGCTCTACTACATTGTTTTCCCCCTAGAACTACATATAGTTATTACAAAGGACAAAGTTTACATAAATCCATATACAGTGCATACAAGCTTTAAAACTTCTGAGTATGCATGACTGAAGTTTTAAACAAAAAAAAAAATGTAAAATTTTCAAAACTCTCCATCATGATTTGTACAGAATAAATTAAGTAACAAATACATGGATTAAGTATCTGCCCTCTTTTCATTCTTACTGAAAGGGAGAGATGTAATGAATATTTACCAACAATGGATATATTAGAATTCTGAAAAACAGAAATTCACATGCCCACTTCTCTCAAGTCCTTAAAAGTAGTAAGATGTATTGCTTCCAAGTTGTTTCTCTATCTTGTATATTTTTGTATTTATTTGTTGACAGGAATTAACGACTACTAATCCAGATTTCTACAGTAAATAAATAAAAAAAAAACCCTGTTTGTAGTTACATAAATATGTACCATCATAGGAAAATTTACCATTACTTTGAATATGCTTTAAGGAGTATCATGTCCAGAAGTCAAAGTAAGTAAAAATGTTTTATTCATCCCAAACAACTAATATTTTGTACTGCAATTTGATACCTATGTCAGCGTACAGCACTTCTCATTTTACTGATTGTACTTTGACTTTAGATTTACATTTCATAATCTTATTTTCCTACTGCAAATTATGTTCATTTTTCTCCTCCAGGTTTCACAGTTTGGAATAGATGTTATTTGCAAATAAAATACATAATTAATATATGCAAGGAGAGAGACAGGTACGCTGTCCTTTCCGTAAATTACATAGACAATGGTACACTTAATTAGCCACACAAACCTACATTTCAGACATTAGATATATCATTTCTAGCATGATTTGTCAGAAAAAAGTTTTCACAATCATAACTTACATTAAGGGCAACTAGGATAATGTCATTTGTATTAACTTTTTCAGAGGAACTTATGCAAGCTTCAATTCCTTCATCCGAAAGATACCTGTTAAAGAAAAAAAAAAAATATTAGAATATCACATGATATATCTATTAGGCAAACATTTTTACTGCGCATAGCATTATTATCTTCAGTTTGTTTCTTCTGTGCCAGTGAAGTACAGATTTCTAAACACTTGTAAAATGACTTCACGTAATAAAATTTCCTTACACTGAGATGAGATTAAGTAAGAGATTTCTTCTTCTGTAATTTCTAAACACCAGAAAAAAACCTCTACTTACAAAGTAAAAACAGCCATCATCATGCTTATGTCCAACAAGGTAACACTACACTCCTTATGCCTGCCTCTCCAAATTACATCAACCTGGTTTCAAAATCAAATGTTTGGGCTTTACTTGATATAAGTTGCATACTTTAACTCATTAACTTTCAAGGAAAAAATAAAATAAAGTACAACAACTCCATCCCACACTCAACACAAAACCCAACCATATTTGTTTTTAAAGAGCAAGACCATGCAGTTAAACCCTCAAGGACTGGGGCACGTAACACCCAGGCTACAAAAATATTGATAAAAATGGAAGCGCATTACAGTGTAGCAATAGTCAAATATGGTGAAAAAGTTTAAATAAGAATAAGATCAGTGTCTTTCTGCAAAAATTCTGTAAGTACACCATAACTTTGCTCATCCGAAAACTAAGTAAGTTTTAAGTGGATTCAGCTAATCAATTCAAAAGGGTTGTCCTATTCTAACCTCCAAAAACACTTTAAAAAAAAAAAAGAAAAAGAAAAAAGATAATTTTAACTTGAGTGGTCAGAAATTGTGACATTTGTTATTCATAATATTTCCTATTCAAAGCCCCAATTCTCATTTTTATGTAGCTGGCAATCTGCCTCTCTCCACAGCTCTTCATTTTATTTAAATACATCACACAATCATTAAATAATTGATATTTGCTAGATACTCAGTATGAAACACAGTACTTGCCCAAATAACATTTAAATAACTACCTACCAAGAAATCACCATTTCCCAAAGAATAAAAGAATTATTTAAGAAAGAAAGCTTAATATACATTAAGGAATATTACAAATGATATTACAACTATTAATGAGTGCTTCAAGAAATACTTCTATTTAAAGAAAGTAACATCCACAGTGTAAAATATAAACAAAGCAAAACATCTGAACGAAAATACACTTGATAGGCCTTTTTGATTCTAGTCCAGGTAACATTAGCATCACCGTCTCCAGCCCTGCAGTGTTCCCAGACTAACTAGTGATCCCAGTTGTGCTCTAACCAAGACACTGGATGGGATCTAACTGTCCCAGCTGGACAGTGACATCTAGGAAATCCTGCGGGATCAAACCACCATCACCAAAAAATAAAGAAACAAAACCAAAACAACCCAAAACCTAGATGCACTGAATGGGGAAAAAAAATACAAATACAAAAGCGTAAGAAGAAACAGTCCTGTTTTTTTATATAAAAGGCAGGTGCTTGAGAAGAATAAGGTGGCCAGATTTGGTGGCTTTCATGGGAATGTAAGATTTCCCAGATGAGCGACTCAGAGCTCAAGTACTATGTCCTGGGAAGATTCAGGTAACTACTGTGAATTAAGCAGATCTAGTTAGGTTGGGTCAGAAGGTAAAGTAGAACGGCATTCCCGCTCTGTGCCAGAGGAAACTAGCATTATCCTACAGGCACTATCCTAACTCTTGAGGCTTCAACTATGCGTTTAATTACGCTAATAGACTTCCTAGAAAGAGCAGTATCATAAGCTCTGGAAGTTTATCTTCTGCCATCTTCAGCGTAAAACTGAACATAAGTTCAACATCAGGAGTTAGGGGGAGTACAAAACCCCTAAACTGAGTTTTAAAATGTGGGGGAAGTCATGGAAACTTAAATTTTCCCTATATAGGACAAGATTAATTCCACTATCACAAATTCACTGCTGAGTACCATTTTACTTTTTCACTTCAAAGTGAAGACTGAATCACAGCTGTCAAAATCTCACTCAGCTTTAGACAAAATTATCAGTTTACAACTTTATATATATAAATTTATGTATAAATTTTCCGTTTAGTTTGTCTCATTACTGTGGAGGTTTTTTGAGACAGAAGGATAAAGAGAAACCCCACTGGAAAAGACTATTCATTTTTGACCTGTAGTAATTTAAGCAATAGCACTTAGCAGAAACATTGCCCACCTGACTGAAATCTCTGCCAACGTAACAGAGGCACCAACCATGAAGTGCCATTGGGGACATCTGTTAGTTTGATTTAAGCTATCAGTAAAGCTTTTCAGAAAAAGATTTATTAACGTGGTTATTAAAATAGTCTTCAAAAAAGCAAAATTTGTGAACATCAAAGTGTGGGGGGGTACTTTACAGTTTGGAATCAGTTGGTTTGGTTTTTATAGATATTTATAACATGAAAGCATAAATTACTTAAATACATAAAACCAGGATCAAAATTGCTTTTAAGAAAAAAAGATCAAATCAGCAACTATGTCAGCAAAACTATGATGAAGAACTTCGGCAGAGAGAAAAATAAAATTAGCAAAGCTTTCCAGTAATGCATGAGGTGTTGCTTCTATGCAACAGGATGTAAAACTGCAGATTTCATCAGAAATGGTCCAGTATTGGTCAGGGAACAAACTGCAATCAGGAAACACTGTACACCAGAATCAGCCAAAGCACAGATTTCTTCTTTTTTAATAGTAGCTTGGAACTAGTGCATATCAAGTCAGTCTTTTCCATTTTGCCATAACAACTCTTTTATACGGACTACTTTAGACAGCAAACCTACATGAAGTTCTTATTTCAAATACAAAAACTGATCTTCTCTTTATTGTCTGAACAGTCTCCTATAAGAACTACCTAAGTTTTAGTTCTGAATATTTCCTGCTACAGGCTCACAAATTACTTAAGAAAAAAAAAAATCAGTATTCTTAGGAAATTTTTGTTTTAAAATAAGTGTATTTATACAGAAAAAACATACATCTGTATCTCTCAAGTATGAAAAGGGAGTTACAATAGACAAAATTAACTCTTCAACTGGCATAATCCTTCCCCTCACAACATATAGGTTACTAAGTTTGAATTTTCTTTTTCCAGTCTCTGAAGGAAAAAGTCCCCTTTTCTATCTGCTCTTAATGAGAGCATGTGATATGCTTAAGGGAGGACCTTTACAGAATAGGGACACTCCATTTTTTTGTTCTCTGTATTAGATGAAGGGAAAAAAAAAAAAAAAAAACTGACCCTGAACAAAACAGAAGAGAGCAAAACCGCTCCTCTAGAGTCAAAGAGAGCAGCCCTGCAGCTCTGTGTCTCTGTTACATTTGAGTCCCTCACAACACCCACGTGACCCGTTCTGCACATTTTGCAAAACATCACGACCTATCACAACCTTAGATAATGAAAGCTGAACTACAATGTGATCCTAGTACAATAATCCAAGACATTTCCTATTGCCAAGGGACAGGAAGCAATCCTAAACCACCCATGAACCGGACCACACTGCTGGTGCTCAAGCACCTCCCCAAGAGGTACCTGGCAGTGCTGTACAAGTAGTTTCCTCCTCAATCCTTGCTCTCCGTATCTCCATCCCAACCAAGCTGTCCCAACCTCTTTTCTGAAAGGGCGAGGTGGCACAAGGGATAACCAGGCACAGAAACGCTGCTGCCACAACCAACAAACTTCCCTTTGTCTTTCCCGTAAACAAGCATTTCAGAATTATGCTCTGTTGCTGAAGGTGAAGAAGTGAATAAATAAATGGTAAAATATATGGGCGAGAAGCACAGAGTGAGAAGCAGACACGCTCCACAAAGCTCTCTAAGCAGCCAAAGGCTAGCCAGCGGTTGACCACTGATATCTCACGCTGACAGCAATGAGACAAATTATTTCCTTAACATGAAATGCAAACAATACTACCCTGGAAAATGAGCCTGAAAGACTTAAAAGGAGGCAACTATGTTCCAGCTGGCAGCTTCATTTTGGGCTTTATCCACCAAAATCTTGAGCATCCTAAAGAGATATTTATATTTTTGAGGAAATTAAAAAAAAATTTAAACCACAAAAATAACCCAACACTGAACTTTCCTCTATGAGGACTGGTACCTAAATTATGTACATCGCAAGCACTTCTGGTTTCCAAGAAAAAAAAATGTACTCACTAGACTACTGTCTTGCACTTTTTAAAACAATTTCAAAAGTTATAAATTGAAGTAATGCAGACAATTCAATTGATTTCAAAGGAATTATAGCAAGTTACGCTGCATGAATCACATAGGGATTTTGTGGCTTTGGCACATTAATATAAATTAAAAAACAGAAATAAAATCAGTTTACAACCAAATGGGCACAAAGTTGCTCCAAATGGTTGAGAGGGTTATTTGTGAAACATTCTCTTGAGAAAGGAGACCAGAAGAGAGGGGGAAATATACGCTTCTGCTGCAGTTCTTCCACGTTACGTTTGCTGAAAACTGAGGGATATCTCAGCTATTCCTCATCCCCCCACACCAGCTCCACTCATCTGAGGCATGTAGCAGCACAATCCTCTTAGCAACAACTTTTGTCAGAACATCTCGTAGAAAGTAGATTCTTACCTTACCTTCAAATGAAACATTAAAACAAAGCCATTAGTAATGAAACAGCATTTTCTATGTGAACCATTCACATATAAATCCAAATCTGCAATTTTTCTGTCAAAATGTTCTCAATAAGCTTCTATGAAAAACACACTCTAGTAATTCTTCCTTTGTAATACACAGAAAAACACATTACATCAGTGACAGGCGGAGCTGTTTTCCCTACTGCTCCTCCATATCAAGTATGATATCAATTTAATAACCTACTTTTGCACATCATAGGTGTGCGCATTCTCCTTTCTGGTATTTCCCATTGCTAAGGGCTATAACTCTGTAGTACCAATCTCACCTGCGCCTCTACTTATCTCATTTTATCTTCTGCTTTACTTCATCAAAATAGACAGATTTTTGTACTGCTACGCTATTACCACTTGTGTCTGAAACACTAAAGAAACTGGTGGTATCAAAGGAAGATGCATTTTTGCCTGTCTGCTCTTTACTGCTGATCAAATATTTGATCTGCAGACAAAGATGAAAGTATACATACCCACAGTTTAACAGGTTTAAAATAAGAATTTTATTCTAGAATTAAATCTACCAGGTAAACAACTTTCCTCATAACATTTATTTTTCACATGCAGCTTTCTTGAAAAGCATGTTGTCTGGATTTGTAATTTAACAGTTCATGTGCAAACACATGCTTCAACCTTCCATCTTTTTCTATCCAATATTACATTTTTCCAGAAATCCTCTGTAATTGTCTATCATCTCTACAATTAACATTTCATTAAGGAGAAGGTTTCTTTTAAGGAAAGAAGTAAATAAGGGAAATTAGTATTAATAAAAATGCTTTATAAAATTGACATATCTCAGATTCACAGTTCACAGAATCACTGTGGTATTAGTCCAAAACAGAAACTGCACTAACAGTACTTTTTGTGATTCACTGCCAGCAATGATGAAGTTTTATAGTACATTTTAGATAGCTATTTTCAACATGTGTATGCAAAAATTAGGACGTCTTTTCCATTACTTTGACAAGAAAGCAGATTTATGCAATCATTCCATACAAAAGGTTTTAAAGGGAAAAAAAAAAAAAAAATATGCAGGGAGCTTTCAAGTTTCTCATACTTGGTAACACCACAAAAGAAGAGAGAACAATTTTAACAATAAAGCGAAGTGCAACTTCAAAGAATGCAATAGTAAGAGACCACCACTGGGTGCCAGTATTGTTCCGTAACAGAAGAACCGTATCTCCTATATTACCCATTACAAAAACTTGGGAGTTCTCTTAATAGGGTTTCAAAACGTTCCGCTGAATTTCAGTTGTATAAAGGAATTACACTGCAATGTTACAAATTTTATTGAGGGGCTATCATTACGGTTGTTTAAAAAAATAACGTATTTTAAAATATTATTATGCTAAATATGAAAATCAGATTTTAAAGAAGGCTTCTTCATACCCTATAACCTGCATAATAATACTGGAAAGGCAACTGACACTGTTCTTCCCTTCAACTTTCCATCTTTTTATTTGAAGAATAATGTACTACTACACAAAATACCAGAAAAAATAAAATGGAACTTAAGGGTGAATAAGAATAGAGAAGATTTTAGAAAGATTCAAAAGCCCTGACAAAACTAGGGCCAACTGTTTGTTTATTCACAAGATAAACATCTATAAGGAATGAAAAATGTAGATTAAGTGGCATTCTTGGCAATTTTACTATCAATATCCTCACACCCAGAAAAGCGAAGCTTTTCCTAATGTCTAACCGTGACGCATTGCCTTCTGTTGCCTCTTGTTTTCTCCATGTCCATTGACAAGAGACTGTGCCTTTCCTTTTTGCAATCACATTTAAAGACCTACTTCCCACATCTTCTCTGTCTTGCTCTGTATCTTGTGTGTCTGGTGCATTCTCCTCTATATCCTGTACTTATACTGATGATTATTGCTATCCAAGTGTATTTTGGTTCTCCTGTCACTTCTCCAATTTATTAACAACACTTTGACACTGAGCACTCACGGCTTCACATTCCTTTAAACTTTATCTTGTGTTTAAGCTTAGTGCTTCATGCTCCATCATCCAGGTGTTTAATGACAGCACCCAATAAAACTTGACCTAGAAGATGCCTTCATACAGCCTCAGATTTTGACAGTGAACAATTCGCAGCCATTCTTTCCAGTACTAGTACTTTCTAGCACTGTCAAACCAGTTTTATAATTGCCTGACAGGAACTTAATCTAAACTATTTCCCTATTTCACTCCTTAAAGATGCAAAACCAAAATGTTAAAATAACAGAATGTACTGTATTCTAACACTGTTAAAAACTCACTAAGTTTTAAGTGGAATTACGCTAGCAAAAACTTATTTGCACTACCCAGAAAGCATACTGAGAATTACAGAATTTTGGTTGCAACTAGATAAGCACTTAGATGAACAGATACCAAGGTACTAAAGTCTATCTTTGAAATATTACTGACATTCCTAAAACTGCTGCACAGCCACTACGGCAGCTCAGTTGCCCAGGCAGCTAAACTTGCACCCCAGTTACCTAACTTTTCACTCCTGGGAATACACCACTTCCTTAAGTGCAGTCTCCAATCCAGGTCAAGCTGAAACCCCAGAAAGGAATCCATAAAATATGTATTCCCGAGCTCAAGTTCTCACACATTTCGCTGACAAAATTTAAGACCTAAACCTCTCTCAGATGTCTATGACGCTTGACTTCCAATAAAAACAACAGCTAAGAAAGCCAATGGATTTTCAGAACAAAACAAACAAAAAAAGTTGTTTTTTTTTTTTACATTACATAGTAAAAGCAGAATGACTGCCATCACTGCCCCCCCTCCTTTATTTAAATGTGGGGAAGGAAACAAAAGTTAATTATTAAGCAGTATAATCTATTTTGTCAGTGAAATCACGACCTAAGAAAAGCGGGGGGGGGGAGGGGCTCGGAACTGAAAAAGTGCAGTGCTTTATTTAAAACTAACGCATCAGGTTCTTGTGAGGGTAATTCTACCTGAAACTTTCAGTAGGAATGGGATAAAGACCAATAATTTAGGATCATTACAGACCTAAGCATATGCAATACCAAACACTGCAAAAATTATTTCATTGAATAAGCAATACTAGTCCAGCATCAATAATACTGGAGAGAAGAGCTGCCTTATACCTGGGTCAGTAGGTCCTGAGACAGGATTTGGTGGTAAGGAGGTTTCTACTAGGGGCCACCAAAGGCAGAGGGCACACCAGCACTCCCTGCAATACTTCAAGTGCTTCAAAGCCTGTATTTGTGTAATGATTTTTTTAGTCACCTTCACTAACCCAGCTTCTCATCCATTTCCAAAAGACAAGGACTATTTTTATACAAAAGATTAAGTAACCAGTGATAGTTTCAGAATTACTCTTCAGTAAGTTTGACATGCAAACAGAAGTATAAGTCTATTATTAGGTTAGCCTGACAGTCCATCATTCTCTCTCACACCTCCCTAGACCCACACACCACTCATCTCTTTTTAATTACTGGCACACGTATTGTTTCTTTTTCCCTCCAGCGTCCCTGAAATGACTCTGTTCCAAAAATTAAGCATCAAAGGCAAGTTTTCAGCATATTCTCCATCAAGTTCTTACACAGAGAACATGCATTTTAAGACATTTTAACCCTTGCATTAGTGAGGTGTTTATACTAATAACTCACACAGTGGGATACGTAGTGTGATGTATGCTTTTTGCAAGTCTGTTTTCTTCCATAAAATTCCTGCTGCTGGGAATGCTATTTTAGTTTTTTAAAAACACAAAAATTTTTAAAACTATATTATGAGACTGGCAGCACAACTTTCACAAACATTTAACAACAGAAAAATTAAGAAAAACTTTGTGCTTGAACCAAACATAAAACTTAACACCTTTACAGCCACATCTCCATCTCCAATAATGAAACCATCAAAAACCTCAAACTCCACGCTTGTTCTTTCCCAAACGCAATATATTTCACTCACCAAATGCTTTATCTAAACTATGTAAGCAAAACTAAAAACCAGAATCAGCTTTCCTTTATAATCTCAGTTCCCAACAGAATAACATAAAATAATCACTTGCAAAGCCCTGAGCGGGAGTCAGAAATCCTAGAAATTAGAGAATGCCACATCACAGAGTTCTACAAGAGGCTGGTTTCAGGACACCCACCGTTCTTCTCCAAGCAAACGAGTGGGAAAGGAAGAAATGCATGTGGAGAGGCCTCACTTGAATAGACAAGAAACTACGAAGCAGAGTACTCTCTGAAAGGGCTGCACAGCTGTTGAACCGACTTCCTTATGCTTTCAAAAAGCTCACATTAGATGGCCTTCACTGAATGCTGTACTTCTCATCTCTTTTCACTGGCATCTGTAAACAGGTTAAGAAATCACTGAAGGACAGGATATAAGTTACAAATAAAGTTGTCAGATCTGCATGTGGTAGGTTTTAATAAATTGTACAGCTGAGCTTTCAGAGCAATATTTGTGATATACTTTTAAATTGCATTAGCAGCACTGTGAGTATATGTAAAGGTTAACTACCCTCAAGGCTTTCATAAGTAAACAGACATTTTATTTTCAACTTTAAAACAATTGCAAATGCAACTGATACTTTAACAGGTGGTTTACATTCAAAAATTATCTAACAAAGTACACATTTTTCATATTAAAGATGTCAAAATCTGAAACACTTCTTAGGAAGTAGGGAATTAAGTAGATTGAAAGGATGAAAGAGAACAGAATTTTCCTCAAATAGAAGATTGCAATCACCAGCTGCTTAGCACCAGTACAGAATGAACTTTTACCCGTCTTACGCATGACTGTATTTCCACTTCTTTGGTCCTGCACGAACACAGGAGACACAGAGCGTAACTTTCACTACTGGAAGCAACGAAGTTCCATAACCCAGAGGTAATCATCAATCACATCGAAACGCAGACACAGAAATCACTTATTTCACCACCACGTATACAAAACTAGGAGTGTCTGAGTCAAACTGAGAACTCTATTCTGCTTCAGTGGTTGAATACTACCTTTTTATTGTGAAAATTAAAAGTGCATAGAGCTCTCGCTTCACCATGTAGATAGTTACATACAGAATCTTATACATAGAATGAGTTGCTATCAAGCTCAGGAAAACAGTCAAAAGCTCATAACAAATTAGACACTTAAGATACTACAAAAATTATTTTTAAACTGTGAAGAACTATTATTAAAAAAAAAAAAAACACAACAACAAAACGTTTAGTGTTTTTGCAGCTTCCCAGAGAACTTCATTCCAAGGCTATTATTACTGATGGCTTGGGCAAAATGGTAAAGGGGTAGTGAATTTTATATTTAGAACCCCAAAATTAATGGCCATTCTTCAAAGGAAAAACTACAGTTATTGTTGAAATACATAACTAAGCAAGTTTCTCAAATTGGTATTACAATATAAAAGGTCTTAGAAGAAATACAACAATGACAACAAGACCCACCAGGACCAGCAAGTATTCACCCAAGAGCTCTACAAAAGCCAAAATAAAAAATTGCTGACATGCTTCAAATGAACACCTCTACCAGAAGAATGGAATAGAGTAAAACAACATGCAGTATTTTTAAAAGGAGCAATCACATGAAAACCAGGAGTTACATAGACCCTTATGAGCAAACTCATATAAGCTACATCAGAGACTAGAATTAGTAGGCTTGCGAGAACCCTGTGAGTTTTGAGGTGAAGTCGATACTTCTATCCCACACACAGCTATTAGACTTCTCTGAAAGGTGAAGAGAATGAGCAGAGAGCGAAGGGGGCAGGGCGAAGGAGATGGAAAGACTGTTGCTAAGATAGCTTTGATAAGATCCTTCACCAAAGGTTTTTAAAGAAACTGAATTGTTGAAGAACAAGAAGAAAGACTAACTCTTTCTCACATACTAAAAACACATTCCCTCTTCTGGAGGATTAGTCAATGGTGGCTGTATTTCATGGTCTGCATTGCATACCACAAATATTAAGGCAAGGACGGGACAGCAAGGTGGCAATGGATGGTGATTATATATAGTTCTAGATGACACCAAAATCTAAAGCTCACTGACCTCTGTGACCATAGGATAAGACATCAAGTGAATTTCAACATTAATAAACACAAAGTACTGCACAAGGAGAAGAAAACAACCATAACACAACATGCACAGTCCTGAGCCCTAACTTAGTTATCATTCATGAAAAATATGCAGTCATGTGGTGGTTGTTTTCTGGACAGTAACTCATGGCTCAGTAGCAGTCCAAAACACACAAAGAACATACTAGGATCTCTTTTCAAAACAACACAAGACACACCTTATAAAACAATGCAAATCGAATCAGAATTACTAAGCAACAGTGCTGCTGTACTTAACTTTCAGTTATAAAAGCTGAAAATTACAAGTTGTTTAATTTTTAATGCAGCTTTCCACCACAGGTCATACAGTGCAACACAGAAACAGGTTCCCCAGACTGGCTGCAGAACCTCCATCCTTGGACTTCTTCAAGACACAGACAGGCAAAGCTGCAGCTGACTTGCTCTAGAGTCCTTCTTGGAGCAAAAGCTTCAATTAAGAGAACTTTCAGGAACAGCTTTCTGTTTACTGCAGGGGGGTTGGACTAGGTGACCTTTGAAGGTCCCTTCCAACCCAACACCATTCTATGATTCTATGTCTTCCATTCAACCGTTTGTTATTTCAAGAACTCAGTCCAATTTGCAGCTGTACCCCTGAACATTACATTTTAATATGCAAACATATAGGTACAGTTTTAAATAACCTAAAGTTATGCTGCCTTCAGCTAATGCATTTTCCATGTTGGGTTTATATATATATATATATATGTATTTTTTTTTTTTTTTTACTTTTCTTTCCATGGTTTTAAATTCAACTGAAATTATAGCATAATTTCACAGACATTGTTGTCAGCCCTTCAGGTTAGTGTTTTGCTTGTTTGTTTTCTTTCATACCTCAGAGCAAAAGCTATTTGGCTTCTATAAATAGATTTGGTAATCCTTTAGCAAATAAATTACCATATACATTTTACATTTAAGCACAAGAGAAATTTAAAGGCAGTTGCTAATACTGGCACAGAGAGATAAAGATACCACATCCCAGTTCAGAATACATCTAATACTCTACGTGGTAGGTTTTTCCACCTGAGAGCATGAAGCGTTGCAGTTTGTACTGCTGCCTCAGCACAGGTTCAAAGCATACGCATTCAAATGCTACAATTCTTTTATAATTTAATGTCTTCATTTACTAACATTTATAAGACATACAGTAAACAGTTGATACTTATGTGGCCTCTGTGTAACCAAGCTGATTACATGACAGATTTACAGAGCCCAGCTTTCTATAAAAAGCCAGGCAAGAATTAACCAAGACAAGCTTTCAGCATATACAACACAACTAATGAAGTGGTAATTTACTGTACAGGAATTTAGTACGTATTTTCATCACCTAATGATTTGGGAAGGAGTTGCAAATCAATAATGCCTCCAATACTGAAACAGATCTGCAAGAAACTATCACATAGATAGATGTAGGCAATTGAGTCTTTGTGTTACTGATATTGATTTGTGTTCTCCCCCC
>VXBH01003376.1:190175-217482 GCA_013400035.1 Rynchops niger
CCCCCCCCCCCCCCAAATCAGTCACAACTACAAGTTCTAAGTGTTCTATAACCACTTTTAAGAATCTGAATGCAACTTCACAATTGATATTTAGAGATTTTACTTGGCTGGATTTTTTAAGGTCGCTTTGCTCAATACCTGGGGGGAACACAGTAATTCATTCTAGTCTACGAACACCATCAGTTATCCAAAGTTAAGATTCCACCACCACTTAGTTGACTAAGTGATAGAAATCTGCAGTTTGTTGACACAGAGCACCCCTAAAATCACCAGTTCTGATGGCACTCGTTGGAAGTCAGCACTGAAAAACTTGAGCAGACGCAAACCCTTTGCCCACAGAAACCATCCTGTTATTCGTCAAAGGCACAAAAGAAAGGCAGGATTAGATTTAGGATGCGGAGAAGGATGATAGTAAAACTAACTAGTAATTAAGTATTACCAGCGGTAACCTGATGACATAAAAATCACATTAAAAGACTTGCTTGGGCATAAAATAGAATGAATTTTAAATCATTATCTTGCTGTAAAATTTTAGATTGCATCTTCATAAACATAGATTTGTCAATATGTACTTCCAGAACCACCTTGGTTATTTCATTTTTTAATCAATTTAGTACTGTTTCTCTTTTTCTCCTGCACTCAAACTGCTGTTACTGCCTTCTAATTCATGCAATTTATAACTACGTTTTTCCAGCTTACAAAATGAAGGTAAAATACAGCGATTACAGTGTTTATGCTAAATTATTACTGCAAGGTACAAAGTGAGGCTGGGATGCTTCTGGCATTCCACTGCACAGAAAAGCCAAGTCTACCACTAACAACTAGTTCTCTGCCAAACAAAAGGTAACATTTTAAAACTAGAAACGGGAAGCATGGTAACAGAAAGTAAATTCCATTAACCATACCAAAATTCAGACAAAGGAAAAGCAGCTCCAACAAATGCAAACATGAGCTAACCACCAAATACTTTTTGCTCATAAAATAATCATTAAACTATTTGTTATTGCTGAGGTCCGTGAATTGTTTTTAGAAATACCTCCTAATCACCAAAATCAACATTTTTATTTCAGTCTTCTAAACCTCAAAGCTAATACTGGGAAAGTAACTGAGTTTATCATCAACACTGGACAAAAACTTCTGCAAAACCTTATTATGTCTTTTGAGATTTCACCTTATCAATGACTTACAAAGGCAAGGATGTCTGGTAAATGCTCTCCTTTCTAGCCTGCCTCTCTTTGTTTTGATCATTTTGTCTTCAAACAGTGACATTACAAGTATAGCTATTATTTGTTGACATTTTTAATTAACCCAGGAGGATGATGCGTTTCCTCGGTTTATCTAAAATAACTGAAGCTGTAGTAAGATAAGCATACATAGCACTTTTAATGGGGGATGGGTTCATTTCGATTTCTTTCCCTTCCCTGTCTTCTGCCTCCCTGTGGATCTAAACAGTTCTCACTCCCAAACTGGAGGACTAGAGGAAAAAAAAAAAAAAAACTAGGCTGATCTCACGTAGTAATGTGCAAGAAGGCATGTAAGATAGCAGGGCTTTACGACCGAGGTATGACAAGATAGCTTTCAAATGGGCAGTTCACAATATTATGAAAAAAGATTCACAATATAAATACATTTCATAGAAAGTACACCATTATCCATATTACTGCAGTATTGTAACACTAGCATATACAGGATTTATGTACCAGGCTATAAATCATATGTTAATTTATCTACTCAACAGTATATTTAGTTTCAGTATTGGTCACACATTAATCCTACAAGCAAAACAAATCTACCCAAATATACTTTGCAGAGGTATGTGCAGAAATAGATGCAGAAGTCAAGTCTGTGTTCCTTGACCATATTTTGATCATTACTGCCCTTGAAGTATTACAAACAGCTATGAGAGAAGAGCAGTTTTTAAATATTTGAAGGCTTGAATTTCCTAGGCTTCTCTTCTTAAACTAAACCACCCCATCTCTTTTAGCCTTTTCCTAAGATGTCATGCTGTTTCCTAGTTCTCTACTTAGACTTCTTTTTCTCTTTTCCCTTCTCCCCACCCACACACCTTTCATACAGTGCTGTACCCAAACTGGACACTAACTCCAGCTACTGCCTTACAGAGCTGAGCAAAGCAAAAGAACATTTTCAGGTATCTTACAAACATCATAATCGAGTAACAACCAGAGGAGTTGCTTTTTATACCCCATTCAACAGCATGATACTCCATCATATGGAGTATGGTATGTAACAGAATAGAAAAAAAAGCCCCAAAATATTTTTTTGAGGAATTGCTGTTTCTGAACCCTATGATATACAGGTTACTAATCCTACCCTAGGCCCACAAAATAATCTGCATTAAACCTATTGAGATATATTGCCTTTGTTTCCCTTGCATTCCACATCCTTTTCGAAGTTCATTTTAAATTCTAAAAACTTGCTGCTGAAGTGCTTGCAACCTGTCAGATTTGATATTCTCATACTGTAAGTAATCTCCCATCTTACAAGCAACTGTGTCCGCTGTATATAAACTACATTTTCTCTTAGGCATCTAAAAAACTCCAAAAGCTTCATTAAAGATACAAGACAGTACTGCTTTTTCCCTGTCAAAACTTGTCACGCCTTGTTTCTTAAACTTGTTTGTGATTGCTTGTCATCCTATTATGCTTGTTTATAAAAACACTAAAAAATTATCAAACTGTTTACAGAACACAATGTTAGCCTGAGTGTTTTAAGATTCTCATTTTTACATGAAAAAAAAAAAAAAACAAAAAAAAAAAAAAAAAACTAAAGGACCAGTAACAATGGCTAAAGCCCATGAATCTTTTCTACCAGTGTTTTTCTGCTGCCACATTCACAAAAGTGTGAAATGTGAATCATCTGATTTTACACATAGCAAAAAGCAGGCATTTTGGAGGTAAACATGTTATCCAACTAACTATAGGCCAACAACTTGAACCTAATCCTGGATGGAGAGAATCCAGATGAATAGATCAAAGACAAAGTGACAAAGGAGTAACTTCATACAATAAGACCCCTACCTGTTCCTGTTCCTTGTGATACTACTTTATTATGGGGGAAGACAAATGTCTTCTGGAAAGAAAAGTGTATTTCTGAACCCTAATTAAAGGTAGTTTAGAGCCGGGGGGAAAAACAACCACACAAAATATTTACCAGCTTTTCTCTCAAAAGATTTGTCCTACTGTTCAGATTTTGGGGTACACCTGGTCATTTAAATTTTCCCTCTGTGCTAACTGGTAGTGGCTGGACCATTACACCATATTAAGTGCCAGCATTTAAGTATGGCATCTGAAATCCAACTGATGTCAGCTTACAGTACGCCTTGTGGTGTTTACATTCCTCACATGACATCCTGGATTGCAGGTCACAAAACCTTTCACTTAAAAGTTGCTAGTTACCGTTCATGTCATATGCCAGAGCAAAGTGAACAGACACGAACTGTAACTTGTTCCTGCACATGACACCATTTCAGCAAAAGGCACCTTACCAATACTTCCATATTCAATGACTCAGTCATGTAGAATCTTAAGGTGAAAAGAGGATTTACTTTCTACAAGGGTATTTTCTCACAGACATTGCCTCACAGTGGGGAACCTTCTCAGCAACAACTGCTCGAGGCATTAATTGCATAGTTTGCATGCAAGCTATCAAATACTGGCAGAGTATTCCTATAAATAGGCCAGATTTGTTCCCCAGAGACAGTGCGCGCTGACTTGAAATGGGTTACAAAGGTTAACCTACACATGATTTGGCATCAGAACTTGGATGCGGGCTATTCTTATTGTGGGATAGCAGCCAAGTAGTTCCTGGCAGCATCTTACAGAAAAATCTTTGCTATGATGAATTCAGGTGGCTGCACCAGTACAATAGAGAAGAATGAATATATCTTTCTCGGGGAGAAAAAAAAAAAAGAAAAAGCTATGCCTATCTGTAGTAGTGAAATTCAGGGCAAAGATTATCCAGAACCTCTCAGTGGTGGTCTCAAACTATCTAAGGAGACATGGTATGCTTTGCCATTCAAAGAGCAGCTCGCAAGTAGTTCAGGCAGCTACAAGCACCTTTATCTACAAAAGGTAAATTCATTCCCTTCCTTCATTTAAAAAAGCAGTGTATTTGTGCTATGACAATATCTTGTAAAAACACTTTTGTAAGACTGTTAGGCAATTCAGCACATTTCCCCAATCCCAGTCCATACAAACTCCCAGGAGGTGACTGTTTTTTACTGGAAGTAGAGGGGCTTCACAACCTTCTTAAAGTACATTTGTCGAGCTTTTTATCAAGATGTATGAAATAGGCTGGTTCTAACCTGGCCTCTTACAGCCCATGAAGAAAAATGCTTACTTGTTAGCCTAAACTGTGTTAGAGCAAAGGACTATTCCTGTTCTCATCCTAGCAAAGCAGGAAGGCACTAAACTAAAAGCAAAATAATTTTCAGCATAAGGCAACAGCTTTGCACTCCTGGAGATATGCACCTGTATACTGATGTTCATCTCCTTCTGCTAAGTAAAAGATAACTTCATGTCATGGCAAAATATTTTGGAACACAACTTCCCAATTCTACAGGCAGATGCAGCATTTATGAAGATTTATCAGATTCCTAAAGTCAAGACACACTAAGCATAGAACTATTGACATTTGAGAGGCTCAACGTATAGAGAAAAACTTCCCAGACAAAACTAAGCTACTGCACCACAGAAGGAGTTCAAACAATCAATAAGCAAAACTCCCAGACACCAAGAAAAACCTTTTTCATAAACCAAATTGTGAAAAATAGTGAAGGTATTTTTGGCTTTCGCCATAATAACAATGTTATAAGTATTTGATTTATAAGGATAACTAACCTTTAGTAAATTAGGAAACATAAGAAATTTCAAAGANCCCCCCCCAAGAGATCTTAAGTATAAAAATTTAGCTGTTGATCCAGAAAAACTATATCTACATTGATCTGTGTTTACCTTGCATTTTGCTCACTGTTAAAAACTGAAAGGATTCTGAGCCCAGAAGGTTGTTCAACTTTTCCCAAATTCATTACCTCTTCCTATAAATTTTGCTTCCTTTTTATTCTTGGCCCATCATAGCCACAGTAACACTACTACTTTAGATTAAAAAAAAAAAAAAAAACAAAACAAAAAAAAAAAACTTTCAAAGAGTCTGCTTGACAGTGATGCATAACTTATAGCACTTGTTTTTACACAGATCACCTGTTTCCAAAACAGATTTATCCTCCTATAACCTTGTTTCACATAAACTAGCTGCAGACTACAAATGACCAATTAAACAAGCGTTAATGGCTACTGCAAATAAAATAAGTCACAACAAGCAATTAAATTAAGCAGCTAGTAGGTTCCTTCATAATTTGCAAAAATGTCTCTGGGCTGACTAACACTCCGATCCCTGAATTGGAAGCCAACACTACAAACAGGTGATCCCCTCCAACCATTTACAGGGTACTGTAACTGTTGATGAAGAAACTTTTATTCTTTCTCCAGTTCATTCCTCTTGATGAGAAAACACATCTGTGATGGCTATCATTATTACAGATAAAAGAGTGAAGTGGAAAAAAAAAAAAATATATATATAAGGATGATAACAAAATATAAGGTTTCAGCATTAAAAAAGTAAAAATTATACAGGATGAAAAAAACAAGAGCTCCTTTCTACTCATAACTTACAAAGGGATAGATCCAAAATCAGGAGAAACGATTAGATAGCAGAAGGCCCTTACTGTTATTGATAGCCAGGAAGAAGAGTTTTCAGTGACACTACATCTTTAGGAAGGGATTTACAGTATACAAGAACCTTGATGCATCAAAACTCAGAGACCGTAAAACCTTAGATATTTCTTTGGAAGAAAACATTTTATTTTTTTAAATTTAATTCAAGTCAACTCTTAATCTTCACCCAAGTTCCCCTGGAAACATTCTGGGGTATGGAGAAGAAACAAATGGGTGCGCCAGCACCACAGCAGCTTTCAAAAGCCTCAAAAAACTACATTTCTCAGACTCTTAGTATTTCTCTGACATTTTGATACTGCTAACTGTAACTTTCAGCTTCACATCCAGCATTCAATATGAAATCCAATGCATTTGCACACAATTACAGCTGAGAAGTCAGAGCATTGGTTGAAAACTATTACAGGATTGACAAAAAAAGATTTTTGTTTGTTATTGTGACCCTGCTTCCACCTGTCATAACCCCAATTCAGGTAACAACCCTAAGTTTCGGAATTGCTGTTTTATATTTCCCCATATAGAGGCTAAAATAGGAACTTCACTGGCAAAGTATTTGCCACAATGTAATACAGACAACTTACAATTTCTTAGGATTTATGACTTCAAGGTTTTGTAGCATCATTCCTGGTGTTATTAGCATTTTCTGATGAAAACACAACCACGGCATACCTTTCTTCTACAAACTTTGACAGTGTAAACGCATCCAGAAGGTTTATCAGTACAGTTGTGCCTGCTTAATTAGAAATGAAACTTTCACATTGAGTTTAGCCTTATATTGTCTTCTATAACTACAGGAGAGAAACAAAAAAAACCCCAAAATTTAAACAGTGAAAATGAACTTCAATACACTAACACAAGGATTTATTTCATTTATAATTAAGTATTCCTATATACCTGCTACAGTATTAACAGTGCAGTATCACTGATGTCAACTCACAGCACAGTGAGCTACAAAAAATATGCCACCAAGCTGTCATACTTCAAGTCAAAACACACAAGAATTGTAACAGGGCACACTGCGTGGTTTTTACAACTGGGAAAAGCAAAAACAGTTTGTAAAAAAAGTTGCTTTATTTCTATAAATAGCTTTAGGTTTAGAAGTTTCCTACTTTAAGAAATTAATTTACCAGCTAGCAGTAATGAAGAAATCATGCAAAAAATTTCAGTTTAGACTGCAGATTTTATTTTCCCCAAGGGATTGGAGCCTTCAAACACTAGATGAATATGCCAGAAATTGAGGCATTCCAGTAACAAGGATCTTGAAATCTTCATGTGGTTAATTTAAAGAGCTCTCTATTAAGGTACCTAGTAGTTCTGAGACACCATCAGCTTCCAGCTCAGACGCATCCCAGCAGATGCATCCCAGACTCCTGTAAACTGCGTGTCATACCTGACAGCCCTTAGTCTCCACTGGCACCAGACACCGGCCTGTCCAGGTAGCGCCTACAGGACTTGGCACTGGGCTCACGTGGGCACGCTGCCCTCTTCGCCTACAACAGGAAAGCAAAGCCTCTGCCAGAGCTGCCATCCACAAAAAGAGCGATAACCACATTCCTCTACCTCACAAAAGCACTGAACGGAAAATTGAATTTGAGGTAGAGATCATTCAGAGGCAAAAAGCAGCTATTTTGATAAGCAAATTTGTAGTCTTTTTAATCAACAACTAAACATTTGAAGCACCATGGTCATTGTACCTCACAGAATCTTCATGGTTGGAAAGGACCTTTAAGATCAGCAAGTCCAACCAAACAACCTACAATCTCGGCTACTAGAGCATGCCCTGAAGTGCCACATCTAGACGTTTCTTAAACACCTCTAGGGATGGTGACTCAGCCACCTCCCTGGGCAGGCTGTTCCAGTGCCTGACCACTCTTTCAGTAAAGTCATTCCTCCTAATATCTAACCTAAACCTCCCCTGCTGCAACTTCAGACCATTTCCTCTGGTCCTGTCATTATTTACTTGGGAGAAGAGGCCAACACCCACCTCTCTCCAACCTCCTTTCAGGTAGATGTAGAGGGCAATGATGTCTCCCCTCAGTCTCCTCATGTTCAGAAATACTGCTATGATCACACACACACAAAAATACACTCCTTCCTCTGTTATCTTCCTCCAAGGAAAAGGTAGACAAAAAAGCACACATTTTATATACAGTGATTTATTACATCTGCTGCTATAATTAAAAACATAATTAAAAAGCAAAAACAATTAATATTGCCTACCATGGTAAAAAAATTAACAAAAAAATAAATCACTGGCCTGTATTATACATCCATCTTAACTACAGCTAAACAACGCAGAGAACAAATACTCCTTTTAAAAATGGCGCAGGTGAAAAGGAACATTTTATGAACTACCACTGACCCTCTGAACTGGGCCTCCAAAACCAGAAGTCGAAGCAAACAGCAGTAACGCATCCAAACCTCCAGAGCCTCAAAGGCACGCAGCAAGGGCCAACTTACACTTTATATACATACATATAAATATAAATATATATACACACAGCTAGTAAAGGGAAGAAGCAATCTGCAATTGAACTAGTGCCACCTGAGCAGTTCTGATGAGATGCAGTGACCCTCGCTGCAGAGGGTAAGCCAGATATTTGAATCTGAACAAGTCACTCTCTGCTCCATTTGTAATCACCACAGCAATTTATCTTTCTTATCTTGGACACCTAGCTTCGAAAGAGATGAATGGCTTTCTGGAGGTAATTATTTCTGCAAATTTAATGGAGACTTAAGAGTAACTAGTGCAACACAGCCATCTAAATTTTAGACAACTGAATTTAGACAGAGGATTAAGCTTGTGTCTACTGTCGGAGCATAACTCCTAGACGACATATTCTTGATACCAAGCATCAAGACAAAAGCTATACTTTCCAAAGCACAGGCTAAGACTTACCCAATACTTGAATGCAACTGCATGATAGCCTTTCAGTATGTCACAGAACAAGATAAAGTGTCTACAACAAATAGGCAGAATCATAACGGTAGGAAAAAGGAAATTCCCTCTTCAGAATTAACAATTGAAAATATGTATATACATAATCAAAGTCTTCTGAGAATTCCAAGAAATCCCTTAGTTTCCTGAATATCGAAGAAAAAGTCCTTCTTAGGAGGAACTACACTTGTGCTTCCCGCTCTTTTCTCTGCCAGGAAGACAGAAACAGCTACTACACAGACAGTCTTGTAAAGGACTTGCCCAAGAAGTTAAAATCATTTTACCATCCTCCACCAACGATCAAACTTGTTGGCTCACAAAAATGATATAGATTGATTTTGATGATTTCAAAGAAACTGTTACTTCAAACACCAAGTTACTTTTACACCTACAGCACCAATGGCTGCTGCAATAGATTTCCAGAGGTCCACAGAAGGGAGACAGCAGCAAGTCAGAATGACATCCCTCCTGAAAATCACCATGTGCAAGTGCACACAGCACCACAACTGAAAGCCATCAGCACAGCTATAGCCATAAAGTGCTTGCACTGACTCTCACAACGTTCTCAAGTTGATTTTATAACCGTATTTTCATATGTAAATAGAAAATTCAGGAATAGAAAAATAAAGATCTCAGTAATTTATCTAATAGGATATATAGAAAAATCTACAGGTTGCTTTCAAAATCTATGTATTACTACACAAAAATTATATTCAAGACACACTAAGGTTTCAAAGACAATACCAGAACATTAAAGGTCAAACAGTCTTTTTATATGTATTTACACACAATACCTGAGGCATAGGCAAGACCATAAAAGGCAGTCACTCTTATTATCAATAACTACTATTTGCAGTCCACACTAAATACAAAGTTATGCCACCCTTAATTTTTTTTTTGTTATTGTTTTGTCATCAGAGAATCCAAGTGAACGATATGAAATAATTACACCTGCCTTCAAGGGCTCCTGTAAGATGAGATGACATTACCTTCCTTTCACAATATGGTAT
The DNA here is from genome assembly GCA_013400035.1 of Rynchops niger. Classification (NCBI taxonomy): domain Eukaryota; kingdom Metazoa; phylum Chordata; class Aves; order Charadriiformes; family Laridae; genus Rynchops; species Rynchops niger. The sequence goes on from VXBH01003376.1 coordinate 199,874, forward strand.
TAAGCATAGCTAGATTTTAGTTAAAAATGTCAACAAGACAAGCATTAACTTTGAATGCCCTACTTGAAATCAGACTTTTTGTTGTCTGATAATTAGCATTTTCATATGAATTTAGAAGTACGCACTGAATGTACGAATGAACTCCACACTTCTGAAAATCCCAACTCCAGCTTTCCTCATCACTCTGCTTCCATCCATAGTCAGAATTCCCACCCTTTCACTTCTCAGCCTTCTATATCTGATGCAAAGCAGTTTTCTCTCAAATCACCATCCAAAAATAAGGAGACAGAGTTACAGAGAAACTCAGTAATATCTACAGGGAGGTAGGTAAAGAGTACTTTGGTAAGTACGCTCAAAGCAACTTGGCGCCTGGCTTACCATTTTTCTATTCTGGCAACATGTATTTTATTAATGTCATGATGTCAGATATACGTGCTACAAAATTTCCTCATGACCTTAAAGGTTCAGAAATATTTTCAATACATCAGAATTCTTTAACTCACACTGCACACAGGAAAATATGTTTGATAGAATCAACTAAGAGATTAAAAAGAAGGCATTTCCCTTATCCCCTCTCTATATTCTACTGACAAGCTGTAAATGCCTACCTAAACAACTCTGTAAGGGCTTCTGTTTTCCTGTACACTCAGACTGTGCTTACCCTTTATGGCCAACTATTTATTTTACCTTTACAGTTTCAAGGATCTAGCCAATGTCTGCTCAAAAATTAAATAAAATAAAAAAATATGTTCCTCATGAGACCATTTTCACATCCCTCTCCACAAACATGACTGCCCCCATCTCTCTGACCTTACTGATAACCCTTTGAAAGACAAAGAGTCACCACCTGCACTTGGCAAACTATTACGCTATTTACTACCTAGAAGTTCAGAGAAGTTAACAGTTTGACAACAGAAAATTTAGCTTGGTCAAATAGCCATATCAAATATGTCACAATGCTGATATCATAAAGATGCTTTGTCCGTACAAATTTGGAATACTGTATCCAGCTTTGGAGTCCTCAGCACAGGAAGGACATGGACCTCTTGGAATGGGTCCAGAGGAGGGCCAGGAAGATGATCAGAGGACTGGAGCACCTCTTCTATGAGGACAGGCTGAGACAATAGGGGTTGTTTAGCCTGGAGAAGGCTCCAGGGAGACCTCATAGCAGCTTTCCAGTTCCTAAAGGGGGCCTACAGGAATGATGGGGAGGGACTTTTTATCAGGGAATGTAGTGATAGGATGAGGGGTAATGGTTTTAAACTGAAGGAGGGGAGATTTAGACTAGATATAAGGAAGAAATTCTTTACTGTGAGGGTGGTGAGGCACGGGAACAGGTCATCCAGAGAAGCTGTGGATGCCCCATCCCTGGAAGTGTTCAAGACCAGGTTGGATGGGGCTTTGAGTAACCTGGTCTAGTGGGAGGTGTCCCTGCCCATGGCAGGGGGGTTGGAACTAGATGATCTTTAAGGTCCCTTCCAACCCAAACCATTCTATGATTCTATGAAATTTGTTCAGAGAACTCCTTTTTTACTCACAGACTCTTTCCTGAAGCAGGCATCATCTTGTTCTTCCGCAGCCAGCACAAATCCTTTACTATGTGTTTTGCCTAACCTCACATTGTAATCACACACTCATCTCTCCTCTGAAGTTTGACTGATGGCTATATAAAAATTCCTGATCTCCATGCTAACAACTGGAGTCACAAACTACTGTGTTAAGTCTCACCTCGCAATAAACTGTATAGTAGCATGCACATCACAAAGTATTCTTGATATGAATTAAATTGATACATGCTGCTCATAAGCCTGAAAATTTTAATGTGTCTGAAGTTACTGAACTCCAGCTCCATCCCTCTTAGGGCAACATGACAATATATCACAGAAACTTACAGAACATTAAGTACAAGAGTTTTCACAGCTCCACCTATGTTTACTGATGAGGATAAGTATTTTGTGAGGAAGCCATGGGGTGGGGGGTCCTGTACGGGGACTAAGACTTGAGGAGACAGCTCCAGCCATCAACAGCTTTTATACATTGCAGCTTTCCCTTGACATAAAAAGTCTCTTTAAATGGTTTATACGGCTGAAAACTGCAAGCTTCAGTACAAAGAAATGCACAGGACTTAGACAAAAAAGGGTGACAGAAGTGACACATAAGGATGAAGAAAAAAGTTGGGGAGGGGGGAGACAAAATAAGTAAACTCATCTCTGCTTTTTTTTTTTTTTTTTTTTAATATCACTTCAACCAAGACCACTCAGTTTTCTGCAGTCTGACGTTCTTTCAGCAGAATTCAGAAAGGATATCCAGAAAGAACAGAGCAACATAAATCTGTCTTTATTGTCACAAACAGGTAACTAGTATGACAGCCATTTTGTCAGATAACTTGTTGCTTTTTTAAAATGTTTTTCTCCTCTTTTCTTGCTTTTTCTCTTCTTGCTTTAGAATTATTTGACTGGAGTTAATATGTTAGCAAATGTGGAAACTTCGTAACAGCAGACCCATGTTCTCCTTATCTATTCTGTGTATTGCAGATGAACTGAAATTTAGAATTAACTGCAATTCTGCTATCCTGCATTAATCCTTTCCTCCCCCACCCCCCACCCAGCTACTTCAGATTCTGCTTGCCTTATGGGTTTCACAATCAGTTAAATTCCAGTCTGCTTCTGTCTGAAGAATTAAAAGCTAAACACCTTAGCCCGCATCTGCTCTTGATCTCTACCAGCTAAGGGAGGAGGTGGTAGTGAGCAAAACTAATGCATCAGGATAAACAGAGAAGTTAAATTCACAACTTCTGTTTTCCGATTCCCAGGGAGCAGCGAACAACATAACTAACTCAGAGTTAGGACAAGTCATGGTGCCTCATCAGTAGGGAAAAAGTGACATTTGCAAAGCAATGCTTAGCATCATCATCTTCCTTATTTTGAAGGCATTGCCTCAAATCAAGACAAGATGCACTGAAATTTTCATTTTCTACAAAGAGAATGTCTTCAAAAATTATTCTCTTATGCTTTGCAGCATAATTATCTGCCAGTAGCCACATAAGTCCTATAAACTAAATCATAAGAGAAGAACATCCCTCTCAGCCATTTTTATTTTGGACAAATCCTGATAATATCCTTTCTGCACCTGTTGAAATTTTATTTACCTCTCAAGTCTTTCAGGAAATGGTCACTTCCAACCTGTCTTGAATGATGAGCTTAGTTTCTGCTTCTAGAAACATGAAGGGATTAAAAACACTTTGCCACAGCTGCACGTCTTCCTAGCAAAGAATAACTGCAGTGGGTAATTGTACAACGAATAACATCGTGCACAAAAATTAGAATTCAAATCATAGCACTGCATGAACACTAGCATCTCTTCACAGTTTCAGTACTAGGTATCTGAGCCTTTGTCAGTTCCTTCTGTTGAAGTTGCTCCAAATGTCAAAATACAAACAGAGACAAAAAAAAAAAAAAAAAAAAAAAAAAAAAAAACAACAACAGACTGATTCACTAAGCCTAAGGAGTAATTTGCCTGAGATGCTGAGGCAATTCTAAAGGAAGCTTGATTATTTATAAAACATGGAATGGCATCAAAGAAGAAAGACTGTTTCACCACAGCATCTATTAGGGATTCACAGACAAAGCATGCTCTCACAGGAGGCAGAATACATGGTTCAAATCCCCAGGGCCTGAGCTCATATCCACTTCACCTACACCGAAACACTCTAGCTACTGCACTAACAAGCACAAGGAAGGGACAGACACTTTTGCCAAAATTCCCCTCCCTCTTTTTGTATTCAATACTTGGAAAAAACAAACACTTCACAGATTAAACAGATAAACCATTTCACATGAAGTCTAGTTTCTTCATTTTTGTTTCAGCAAACAAATACGAAAGTTTTTAAAATGCAGTTGAATTCAATTACCCTGAGAAAACAATGATTATATATTATGCAGTCTGTCCAGCAGCCCTGTCACACTGATGAATTCTAATCACGCAGGCCAATTTCAGCCAAATTTGACAGACAAACAGAGGTCTCAGAGACGCTGAGTTCCCCCAAGTTTCACAGAAAGCGGCTGACGGGTAGAAGCAAGACATACAAATTAGCAGTTGTATTGTGGAGAAGGGAAGCAGAACTTGGCTCTCATCCATTTCGAGCAGCAGCAATCAACTGGTCAATTGAAGCACTCGCCTAGCTCCAAACCAGCCATAACACACGCTGGTGCTTGCCAAACAGAGAGGGACGTGAAAGGAAGTCAAATGTGTCTGGGTAGCAGAGACCATGAGAAGGAAATGAAGGAATGATAGTACACAGGCATCACACAGCACCAAGGGCACTGCAACAGGCGGTCACAGGAGTCGAAGGGGAAAGTTTACAATAATGAATTTAATTTTAGGAGCGGAGGGCACAAGCCTGAAGACAAGCACATTTTCACAGCTCTCAAAAGCTTATTTACAGCTTATTTTTCATTTCATAAATAGAGTCAAGTAATCATATGATGCTATGACTCAAAACCAGATTACTTACTTTAATGCAAGTTATTTAAAGTTTATGCCCTAATATTCTGATTAAATGTAGCGAAATCAAGTGTATGTCACAACATTAAGCTAAACAGTACATGGTGAAACGTACATCTGCACTCCATAGAAAAATATAATTCACAGCATATGATGGGGTCAGGCCTCCAATGGATGCAGGCAGAAAAGCAAGAACCAGCTGAGATAAGACATCTCAAGAAATAACCACCTCTCAGCTGAGAAGTAGTAACTGATGACACTCTTCATCTGCCTAGTAGTAAAACAGCTATATCATCTTCACAGAGATAGCTAGCAGGATAAAGCTAAACCTTTTTATTCTGCATGTTTAATGACATAGGAACATACCCACATCCAGTCACCAAGTCTCACAGAAGCCTGTGCGAGCCAAGCCCTACCTCTTGTATCGGCAAACGACTGTTCACACTCTTACACTCACCCTTTTACCCAAACTCACAAGTACATGAGGGGCTAAAAGGCACCACCCAAAGGCCACACACTTGCAATCTTGAAACCTGCATGTGATTTATCATGCATTATATTTAGCTTAATAAGCTGTTAATTAATTTGGGGGGGAGTAGGAGGCTGAATAATACCACAAGTGCATCACGTCACATTTTCTCAGTCATTTGGTACTTCCCTCTATAAGGACAGACATTGAATGATATGTATCTACAAGCTATCTCCCTTCATTTCCCTCCTTCTCCTTGTCAGATTACTTCCTTTCCTAAATTCTCCCTCCTTTCAGGATCCTCTGTCTTCTGTCTGTCCTTCTTTATTTGACAGTAACAAAGCTGATCAAACACACAGAACACCTTTCTTTTGAAGATTTAACTACACAGAATAGGCTTCTTCGCCATGAAAAAGACTGAAGAAGGGATTCAACATATCTGTATGGTTGCAAATGACTTTGAAGAGATAAAAAGGGGATTGGTTATTCACTGTCTTTAAATTTGCAAGTGGGAAATTCAGCAAACTTAGGAAAAAGGTGTTTCATACAGCACATAAAGTTGTTATTCACTATTCTGTGGCTGCTAAAATTTTACATAGGGTCAAAAAACAACCGCATGGATCCACGCAGATGAAATTCGTCAAAAGTCTATTTAATATAGAAAGAAAATGTCCAGCTGAGGAAATGCTGAAAAAACAAGTTAAAAGCTGAGGAAACATTCTGAGACATCTTCTTTGCGTATCTGTCACACTCTACAGACATCAGTTATTGGACTGGATTAGAGACACAGTACTGGGACAGAAACTTTGATCGACACAGCAAAGGAAACTGCAAGATCCACTGTAGAGGCAGAGCAAGGAAAGACGTGCATGGGGAACAGAACAATTTAAGTTTCTTGGATCTGTAGCAAAATTAACTCAAAATACCACTTCCACATAAAATGAAGGATCTTTCATCTTTCTTTTTAGTCTCCAGTTCATAAATTTGAGAAATCAGAGGTTTAAGTAGCTGCTAGACCCAAAAAGACATTCCAACAATGGTTCATATTAAGTACTTGCAGGAGATGACCCACTAGTAAAAACTGAACTATGCACCATAGCAGTGCCTTGGCCAAAAGCAACATCATGGAGCTCAAAGATAAGTGTCGAGCCATAGCCCTTGCAACCACTAAGGTTGGGACTGAAAGCAGCTCTGGGCGTTCATGGTGAAGAACAATTTGGACACAAACCAGTGTGGCCATACAGTAGTAAAGACTAACGACACACTGGGCTGCCAATAGCAAGACTGTAGTCAGCAAATCAAGAGATGGGATTATTCCCCTGCTCTCAGCGAAAAGCCAAGTCTAAAATATCATGTCCAGTTTCAGAGTTCCCCATTATGAGAGAAGACCCAGAAACTGGAGATAGGCCACCTAAGATGTTTTTGGGGGCTGGAGCCCATGTCACAGGAGCAGAACCTGAGAGCGCCGTCTGGTTTGTCAAGTTTGTTCAGCCTGAAGAAGAGCAGACCAAATGAGGAACTAATTTGCCCCCCCACCCCCACTATCTGAAAGTGGTGTAAGCAGACAAAGCCAATTCTGAAAGGCATGGAGTGAAACGATAAAGTGCAAGAGCCTCAGGCTGAAACATGGGAAATCTCAACCATACGTATGGGAGAGAAACGTTTTCCCAAAGCGTGGCTAAGCACTGGAGCAGGCCACCTTGGAGATATGCAAAGCTCAACTAGACAAGGCCTTCAGCAAGATGATCTAACTTCAGAATTAGCCCTGCTTTGAGCAAGGGCTGGGACTAGGACAGCATCTCCAGCGCCTGTCCAAGCGAACTTTTTTTTTTTTTAAACGACATTTTGAGTATCTCAAAACAAAGCAAAACCTGGCATCTTTATAAAAATTAATTCCCAAAAACTGCTTTCTCAAAGGAACATTTTGTGCACTTTGTCTAGTAAGGATACTTACTTGGATGTTGACTATTGAGACTGGACTACTTAACATACAATATTCATGCATATAAGTTACAGAAGGCTATATCTTTAATAGATAAAGTATAAATTTGATTGTTTTTAATCACTTTATTTAGCTTATCAACTGTACTCATGAAGGAGGCTATTAATATTTCTCACTTCAAGCTGTAAAAATCTCACCTTATTACCACACAGAAACAGCAATGAACCATAAAACTACAAAATGAAACTTGGAAACATTATTAATTGGTATTTTGTTATTAAGGCATATCTTCCATATCAATGTCAAAGACCTGGACTACTTCTGCTTCAAGACACTTTGTATTAATTCCAGAAATAATAGAAGCTTAATATCCCCAGTGTTCGCTGACTCACAAAGCGACATGCTAAGCAAATGCCTCCGGTTTTATTTGAAATATATAAAACAGAATTTTGTCACCAACACGAAGTCCCCAAGAATAGCTGCTGTAGTGAGTACTGTTCTTACGGAATTGATTCTAGTGCTCTAACAAAAAAAACCACGTAACTTTTGAAGACACCACACACACATCTATCCATCCTACATATCAAAATTGACAAAAAACAAAAGAAGTTACAACCTGCTCATAAAATAAAGATGAAAGATAAATACTCACTATTGAAGTAAAGAAGTATGTGTTACAACTGAAAACACCACGCTTAAAATAATTTCTTTTACAGCTGTGGTCATCAATGCTTAAAATACACACATCCCTTTTACTATTTGCATAATTTTAACTCACATGAAGTTTTTATGCATAGAGAAGCTATTTTCAACACTGCAGAAGTGGCAGGTTTCTTTTTATTCTACTTTATGCTAAAAAAAGCCAGTTCTACAGACCTCTAAAACTAGATTTATAGCATATTTACAAAAAAATCAATTTACAAAAAAAACCCAAAAAAATAAGCAATGTGAAGGCATGCACACTCTTGCAATGTAAAAGAACACACACTAAAACTAAGACGTGTTTACAATTAATTTGAACAGCTCTACAGCTACAGAGATTCATACATTTCTAAAACTAAAAAATACTACTCCATCTGTTAAAGGGCTTCCAAGAATTACTTCCAAGTTGCAGTTCATCAGCTCCACAAGAGCTACAGAAGTCTCATTCAACCACTGACCTACAGGCAAGCATAGGTCTGTAAAAAAATACGACGGTGATCAGCCAAACTACTGCAAAACCAAGTTAGGTATCCATAAGTGCAGTCTGAACATGCAACCAGGAGCATACTTTTCCTAACAGGTAGTATTTTTTATTTAAATGCTTGTAGCTATAACAGCAAAGTTTTACTATATCAAGCACTTTTTCAAAGTTAGTAAAAATTAAAAGACCAGTTTGAACAAGAGAAAGCCTGCATTGCATTTCACTGCAACTGCTACAAACAAAGCGCAAAAAAGAAACATGGCAAGACACCAAATGATGTTCCCTTTCATATGGTTTACTTCTTACAACATTCTTGTTGAAACAACAGGTAAACATCAGGTGCTGAAGTAGTTCCTTCACTTCTAGGCTTTATTTTCATATTCTCTAGTTTAATTAATATTTTCAATTTAGTATTTTAGCATTGAGGGCTCAGGAAGAATAAGGATTTAAATTAAGGGCTCTAATGCTCAAGACACTCATCTAACCTGTCAGCCAGACGATGCGCAATAGGAGAGCAACATATGGTCTTTATTCTCTCTGCTTTTTTTGAGTGATGCTCTACCTCAACCTTTCACTTCCCTTCCTTCCTAAGTCAGTCACAGAAACATTTCATCTGACGGAAAATCACTTTTTTGAGGTCAGTCATTAACTGGGGGAGAGGGGAAGTCAGTTATTACTGTTATCAGAAGGTAAAAATTATGTTACTAATTTAAGAATCAAACAACAGTGGAACACAGTAATTATTCTGCACAGAAAACAAAAAAATTACAAACTCAAACCTAAAGAAGAAACTGGAAAACATTTAAGAGTGCAATTATGCAGTTATAAAGCAATGAGCTCATGTCTCTAGTGCAACAGCATGAAGAAAATATGGTCATAGCTAGAACGTAACAGCGATTACTATGCTAAGCTTTTTCCATTTCTTCATGTTACTACCATGTGGTGACATGGTTAGGTTAGGAACTGAAATGTAAACTAAGAAAACAGAAGAGACAGTGAGGAATGAAATGATCAAAAAGACGTTTCCTCTTCCTTTCTCTTCCCCATTCCCAAACTTAGAAAAAATTACACACTGGTAAATCCTTAGCAGCATTGTCCAAGGAAATCTTTTTCCATATCAAAAACCATGCAATAGAGAAGCTTTTTGCCTCAGTGTCCAAGATCATAACAAGCATCAATCATGGATTTCTGTAACAAATATCTATCAAGGTTGAAAACTTCATGGATTAACAAAACTCAACCCCTTAAGCTTGTTTCCTCCTTTGCTCATTCCACAAGGATTTTGTCCAGTTTAGCCAATCCTTTAAAAGGAAATTCTGAAATGTATGCAAGAAAAGCTTCAGGGCAGTTTGACAGTACAAGACTTCATCAGCCATTAAAAAAAACAATAAAATAAAAATTGTTACATACTTTATTTAATGACATAAAAATGGTTTGAAATCATTATGTGCTACATATTAAAAAACAATTTTAAATATTTAAACAAACTCAAACTGAATTAGCTTAGGATATTAAGTATACGCACTAATGCGTTCACTTCCTCTATTTTCTCTGATTTTCATAGTTACAAACAAATTTTATATTATGTATCAAAAATAAATAAAACTGCAGACAGCACTCAAGCAACAAGTCGCAGAGGAATTTGGCAAGTACTTGCCACAAGGCAGAACTCCAAGATGTTTCTTAGACTAGCTGAATAGCAACTCTCCAGTCTATCAATACTTGTATGTGTATTACACAGGTGTACATGTATGTTACATCCAAATTAAAAACCACAACCCTGAATAAGTTTCTAAAACCAAAAATCATGACTGTGCTCATTATACATTCTGTTTTCAACAAAAAGCAGTTTGATGGATCATATTTTCTTACATAAGGATCCTCTCAGCATTCCTTATCAGTTCATCGCTTCAACACAAACTACGCCTGCCTCATTCAGAAATCACTACTCTGCAGTCAGAACCAGACCCTTGAAAATCACCCACCTTCTCTTCAATGTCTTCACTGACTTTTTTTCCCCCCCTCACACTCTCCCTCCAAATAACAAATAAATGGAAACCTCAGCACTTGCAAGTAATTTCAACTGCAAAACAGAAAGTGTTCTAAGAAGTTGAAAAATTTCATGCTTCATTACTGTTACCATTCCAAAAAGTAATTTTGAATTCAACATCCCTGCTTTGCATTTAAATGTGTCTTGGATACAAGATCACAGTTTAACAAATAAAAAAAAGTGTGTATTTGGAACCTCCTAGTAAACTTAACTGCCCTGATGCCTTTTAAATTATCCCCCACTCCCACTCTAACAGTAACTACCCTAACAGTAACTACAGTAACCTCAACCAAAAGACAGAAGTGTAAATGTACTTCCAAAATAAATGGTAATTTCTATTTCTATCCTTCTGTCAAGCAATACTACATAAAAAGATGACCTAGCTGTTTAAAGGTGCATTTTCCCCACTCTGTGTACTGCCATCAATAACAGGGCTAAGGAAGTGATTTCACATCTTCATAAAATGGGAAAATAATGTCATTGATGCACTTGGTAAGGATCCTGGCCAGCATACACTTATAGCCCATGTTTTAATGGCATATCCCGATTCACATCTAAATATTTATTTATATATTGAGATAACTGCATATTGTATTTTGCAACAATAAAAGAATGTAACGTATTGAAACTTCATCAGATCACAAAAAAAATACCCGTTAACATGAGTCTCTACAACTACTTAATAGAAGAGATTTAGTGATAAGTACACACACTGTTATCCGGCAGTAATAGCCACGATGTAAAAATGTCAAACTTTTCCAGGCAACACGCAAGAGATGTGCCCAAGATAACCTCACTAACTCCAAACTTTGATAAGATAAGCTTTCAGCAAGCAGCACTGCTGCAATACAGCAGATGCTAAAACAGCCCCTGCAGTCAGAAAGCACTGGACAAGAGCTCTTGTGCTCTTTGCTCGAGAAGATTTGCTACTCCATGATTCGTAACAGGCCACAGCAATTTGACACACAAAAGTCACAACAAAGAGAAGGGTTTTCTTCTTCATCTGATGAAATTCTTTTTTTTTTTTTTTTTTTTTTTTTGCTCAGATACAAGCTGTGAATACAGTCTCTCACTCACATTTCCCCTGGAAAATGTTGGGGCCGTGCCAAAGACACAGCTGCCACGCCACTGAGAGTATCTTGAAGCTGTCTGAACACACATGGTTTTTTCTCCTCTGGCTTTCCTCAACAGCTATTTTTCAGACATGACACAGCACAAGAAGCTCCTGGAGCACTATGAGACAAACAACAGCAAAGAAAAAGCCAGTCTTGACCACAGTCCCCAGAGAGCACTCTCTGAGAAAGAAGCATTTTCAGCAGTCTGTTCTCTAACTCTTTGTTACAGTAAGTCTTCGCTTGCTGTCAGTTAATGCCATCACTCCCATTTCTAACACCTACGCTATGTTTCTCAAAGTGAAGGGCTCAAAATTATGCCAGTGCAGGAATGCCCATCATGGTTCAATGACTTACTGGTGTTACAAAGATTATTTAAACCACTAACTTTCTTTTTCCTTAAATGCGTGAAGCAGCTGAAAGGTACTTCAGTCCTAATCTGTCCGGTCTTCCTAAATTCTGACATCTCACAACTATGCATTATATTAAGTACATAAAATGTGATTAGAAAGATTCATACACCATTCATCCCTCAGACAGTCTTTCTTTTCTGTCTGTCAGCTGTATTAGAGTTACTGTTATTGGAATTAAATAGCCTCCTTTTGCTCCAAAGAAGCAGAGAACGTACTACTCCCAAAAATACAAACAATATGCACAGCTTGGAGAATCAGTCTTAAATTTATTTTAATAATGTTATGACTATCACATAATAAGCAATCTATAAAAAATTAACCAATGTATAGGATTTTTAAAATCCAACGTTTCTAAGCATAATTCTATCTAAGTTAAGCTTCAGGACAGCTTCATACTTCTACTTACTCCTACATGTATTATTTACATTAAGATGTATTTTATCCATCAGTAACACTTATGTAAAATACGCGGACATAAAAACCTACGGAATATCAGTTTGTTATCGGTATGAATGACTGTATTGGGTCTGTCTGAGGTGGAGTTAATTTTCCTCATAGCAGCCCTCATACTGCTGTGCTTTTGTATTGGCAGCTAGAACACACCAGTGTTTTGGCTGCTGCTGAGCAGTGCTTCAAAGCGTCAAGGCTGTCTCTCTCCAACCTTACCCCCCCTCACCAGCAGGTCAGTCAAAGACCACAGGGACAAAAACAGTCAGAAAGAAGGAAACCAGTACGCCACTGAGGCAAAGACATTAGGTGACACTTGTCCTCATAAAGTATTTGTGTCTCAAAAAGATAGCAAAGCCTATGAATTACAAGGCTAAGTAAATAATTTCTGAAACAAGACTCAATACATCTGAAACCACCAAGGACTCCAAAAAGGAGACTAACTACGGAAAGCCTACACAATCCTACAGAACTCACTGACTGGAGAGAATCAGCCTGAAACAAAATACATCAAAAAAAGTAAGGCCACTGAAAAGGTGGGTGTTAAAAAAAGGTCTGTCACAATTTAATGGACTTTCAACTTTCGGTGCATTGCAAGTAGACTAAGTTTTTCTTTCCTCTTTTTCTTTTTTTTTTCCTTTTTTCTTTTGTGGAGTAAAGGGTTCACAGTAGCAACATCTTCACTCTAAGTTGCAACAATTCTATAAATCAACTAAATCTTACACTAGTGCTTCAGCTTCCTAGCAGATTATTCAGAGAAACTAGCAGGTGAAGTCTGTGTCCCCAAAGATGATGCATAAATCAATTTGAGATCTGGCATAACAAAACCAGAGAAGGAAAGTCTCTCCCAGCAACTAATGAAAAACCTGGAGGCTGAGCTGCAGTAAGGCAGAGGAAATCACAGGTAAGACTAAATCATAGAACAAAACAGAATCATAGAATCTTCATGGTTGGAAGGGACCTTTGAAATCATTGCGTCCAACCATACACACACACACAAAAAAAAAAAAAAACAAAAACAAAAACCAAAAAACACAATCTCTGTAACTAGAGAGCATGTGGGGGACTATCACAGTTGCTCTGTCTTTTCTCTCTGTCTTATTTCCAACAGTGCTGTTTGTTTCTCTCCAGATTCCCATTCCCTCTCCCCCCCCTGCAATCAAGAGGAGAAAATCCTTTCTCCAGCAGAACCACAGTGTGACAAAACTTACCTACAACATAAAAATAAGAACATAAATGGTGCTTTTACTTATGCAGTCTAGATCTATCTAACACAGTTCCTTTTTTTCAAGGGTGGACAGAACCAGATGACAGGTACACCCGGTAAAAAGAAGGTAAAACATACCAAATATCTAGAAGTGTCTGGAATAATTCCTAGCTTTCAGCCATTTTAGAGTTGGTAGTCCAACTCCACTGTAAAGTTCAGTATTCAGTGCATCTATCCTTACCTGACTTTCTCTAATTACAATTTTAATCCACTTATATTTTTCTACTTCACAATATCATGTGGCAATTAAGATCCACAATTTAATTACAGCTTGAAAAGCTGCTTTACTTTTCATCAGGTAGCAGCAGCTTTAGTTTACTGGGTGGCCTAATTCTTGTCTTAAGAAAAATAGCTATTCTTGCTTTCTATTCATCATTTCTGTATGATCTACAGATTTTCTAGACCTCTATCACCCCTCTCCTCATTATTCTGTTTTCTAGACTAAAGATCTTCATCTTCTCAGCACAGAGGATCTTCCACACCTTTCATCCCCTTTTTCACCATCTATGAAATCATTGCTGTGCTGGGATGATTACATTAATGCACACTGTTAACAATTTGGACATAGAATTGATATACATAACAACCTAACAATTATTTTATTTTTTGTGAATAATTCCCAATAGCTTTCTGACCATTGCCCTTCGAGTAAGTAACATTATTGAATTTAGAGCTTATCACTGTGTAGATAGGTTTGCATTACTTTTCCCTGCATGAGCATCATTTGGCATCCATCAAAACTGAACTGCATTTGTATGTGAAATCACTGGGCAATGGTATCATAAGATTTTCCTGCACATACACTGTCAGTTGAGATTTTACCAATTCCCATATATCAACAAACTATTATGGTGCCACAACACTATCAGTCCTTAAGACTATTTTTTAACATGATAAACCCTAGCAGAAATCTACTGGTAACATTTTTTCCGTCTTGAAGGTATCATTTATTTATCTAGTTTCTCATTTTTTAACCAACTGTACTATTCCGTAGGATAACCTTTTATTCTTGGCAAATAAGGATTTGGTTGAGGCCCTTGGTCGAATATTTTACCCATTTTCAAAACTGTCTGCCACTTCGTTGGTAAGCACTCTCTAATTCTATTGTTGCAGCATTCAGTGCACAATAATGATGCAGGATTTGGTGAGTAACAGTTGTACTTTCTTCTTAAGTACTGCCTGCAGATTACATAAACCTCACTACGTTCTCCCTCCAGTTTTCTCTTCTACAAATTGCGGGGCTTCAAGCACGTTAGTCCCTTACCTTCTTCCATCGCCTTATTTTAGCTATGCATCTTTGCATCTTTTTAACTACTAATTATAGCTGTGAATCAATTTCTTGTGAAAGTTGGGATGATTTCATCTGATACAAATAATTTGTTACCATCTAGCATCTTCTTCAAAAAAATAATTAAAAAAAAAAAACAAAACCTATCTGAACTATCTGTATTAGTTTGTTGGGCTTGTTTCCCATAACAGAAATTAAAACACTGGACCTTTTCTGCTCCTCCAGAGTGAAAATGACATAAAGAATTCAGGTTCTAACAACCCATTAATTCATGATCCAGCAAGAATACAAACCCATCAGACCAGCCAGTAAGGGATACACCTGAACAAACAAAAAACGCAAGGATGTGGCATTTTGTTTTGTACTGGCACTTTGTGATTTCACAGTACCAACCAGACTTCACAAAATGCATACACGCATCACAAAAGGAGCCTCAAGAACCTCAAAACAGATGCACCTCTTCTGTGAACCACTGCGTTATCCCTGTGTCTAAGGAACATCTTGTATCCAGCCTGTGCTTGCTCCATATGCAGGGACCAGTTTCAGCTGAGCTTTCCAAAGACATTTCGGTACAACAGCAAAAGAACATGTAGGAAAAGCAGATCATCTTGCAGGATCCTGGAACTGACTACTTTGACAAATTCCTGCTGCACTCTTAGAAAGAGGTGTTAGATTCACCCCTATGAGCACTTCCCCTAGTTTCCAGGCACGCACCTGCTGTTGCTTTACAGCTTGGATCATATCATATGATCGATCGTACAGAGAATGAGTCTGAACAGACCAATCTGAAATCCAAACTTATCCTGTATGCAGCACATTACTTGATGAAATACCTAAAATTCAGTTTAAAATAGTTTGGTATACACCAACTACATAGTTTTCACTCACAGAGTATATAGATCCAAAATTACATTGATCTAGTTATATTTCACGTGGATCACTAAACACTATTCTTTTGTTTCCAAACAACCAATATGATTCCAATTCCTCTTCATCTCTGGGAATAACTGTTCATAGTTGGAATGTTGTTTACATAATCTTTAAAATATGTGAAGTTTTACAAGTCTATACATCTTTGACGTAGACATCCTAATTTTTATGGCATCACATACTGCAATTAAAAAAAATGTGTACTACTTGACAAGGAACTCACATGTACATTTAGTTGTATTAAAAAAAAAATATATATTTATTTATCCAGTTTGCAATTTTTGCTTTCCCACATTCAGAGATCAATCAGTCACCAGACCCAAGACTTGTGGGACCACAGGCTAAACCTGCTGGAGGACATGGTATATTGTTCATTTTTGACAACGTATAAGTACTTCCATGCAATAAATTCCCAAGTTCTGCAAAGATCTAGAACACGGAAGATTTCTTGGCTTGTCACATTCTCTTGTGAAATGCCGCCTGGGAGACTTCCAAAAAAAAAAAAAACAAACCAAAACAAAACCAAAAAAACCCAAACAAATAAAAAAAAAAAATCTGTTGCAAGATAGCGAGAAGTGTTATGTGATTCATTCTTTACATAGGAGGGTGTGTTCTGCAATCCTGCTGAACTTCACTTCTAGCAAGAAAACTGGATTCAATAATTCAGGTTCCATTAAGGTCTATATTTTAAGGGGAACACTGGAAAATTGGTTCCAAAATTAATGAATGTAACTATAACAACACAAAAAGGTAATGGCTCTCTGCCCCTGAGTCTTCACCCTCGTAAGTGTCTCTGGTAACTAAATACAAAGTTATGACAGACCTTCCGTTCCAAGACAGAATATCTTTTTCACTGCAACGTAATACAAACACACCTTATCTCATCTCTAAAGTCAGAGCCAGTATCTCATTCCAAGGTACAGTGTAGTGCATAAGGAAAAGAACTAGCCTCAAAAAATGCACAATTTTAAAGACAGCTGCAAGGACATGTCTTCAGCAAAACTACAATTCTGCACACAAACCACAGGAGTCTTTCACCCATTTCAATAAAACACCACCATAANAGAATCATTAAAAAAAAAAAAGCTAATTGCAAAAATTCACATAAACAAGTGTCTATATTAACTCTCCTTATCTTTACAGATTTAAGAAAGTTACAGTAAAATCCAATCAGTACAGGCGGTATCTTGCAAGCTAGCAGATTTGCAACTACGGAAGAACAACAGTTTCTTACTTTGTTTGAAACAACATTCAATGTTTCTGCAGTTTAAGCGGGGACAGACTTTAACGTATAAACTCAGCTTCATTTTTGTGCAAGAAAACATACCATTTTGACATGAGGTGACAGCAACAGTAGCAACTAATTTGGTACAGAACATGATTTAACCATCAAGCATAGTCAGAAATATACTACCTTAAATACCACTGAAGGCTTACTCATACATGTGTTAAATAACCTTTAGATCTGCCAATAATATGAGAAAAGTCATAAGCATAAGAGCAACAGTAAAACAGTTAAAAGCATGGATGTCTAAGTTGTTATTTTTTTCAAAGTGCACGAACACATAGCTAAACAAGATTTCTGAAGCATTACTTCTTTTTCCACTCCACCTCACATTCCTCAAAAGTACATGCTTTCATTTCCCCCTCTTTCATACTACCCTTCCCAATGCAACTAGGTCAAGGCATAATTCCAGTGGACCTGACAGTCAGCCCATTACTTGCCCAATCATCTTTCAGTCTCAGTCTTTGGCTCACAACCTACAGTACTGCAAAAATAGCAAGTGTTTATAGCCATTCAAGAGTATAAGCCCCCAAGGAGACAAACAAACACTGCAGAATAACAGATCGTTTCAGAGGCACCTCATATTTATACTGCCAAAACCAGAAAGCCATTTACCAAGGGCAATCATTCAACTGACAAAGTAGTAAAACAACTAAGAATTGAAAACTGCAATAAAATGTTGAATATAGAATAGAAAGCAAGGAAAAAACAAAAACAAAC
>VXBH01003376.1:218626-232907 GCA_013400035.1 Rynchops niger
AAAAAAAAAAAAAACTTCCAGTCAACAGTGCCAAAACACCTTCAGGCTACTAACTGAGATGCAGAGTTTGCAATAGATATTTGAAAAGCCTAACTCAGTAAAACATGTTTTTTCAAAAGAGATGTGGTGTGCCCAACGGTTAGGACTAACTCAAAAACACAAATACGCGCGTTCAAGCCTCACGCGTGCATTCACCCTACTTTACCTCCACTTTTTCCACCTGAACTTCCATGCTGAAAGGGAGGGCGGTGTAATTAAAAACAGTAAGGCCACCGGCAAGCACCAGGCCTCCTGGCACTTACTGCCTGCCGACACCCAGCCGAGGCAGGCCTCGGGGACAGGCCGGCAGGCCGCAGCGCGGCCCCCGCCACCTCTCAGGCCCACCAGACCCCCCGGGCCCCTGTGGAGGCTCACGGCCCTAGGGGAGGCCACTCTCCTCAGGGACACCAAGGGGGGACAAGAGCTGCTCCCTGCTCCAGGGACAGGCCCCAAGCCCACCGCGGGGGGCGGCCACCCCCTTCCCGCGGACACCGCCACTGGCTCCAAGCCGGAGTTCGGGAGGGGGTGTCCTCTCACCGTTGCGCGCTTCAAAAACAGGCGAACACCCGCCAGACCCCACACCGCTACTCAGAGTTACTTGCCCCCGGCCCCACTCCCCCTAGGGTGGCGACTGGGCTCCGGCGAGGCCCGGCCCCGTCGGCAGGGAAGGCCGCGGTGCGAGGTCGCCCCCCACTTACCAGCCCGACTCGGAGAGCACCGCCCTCGTCCTGTCGGCCATGGCGCCTCCTGCCGCCGCTCACCCACAGAACTCGGGGCGGCGGGGCCGGGCCGGGCCGGCGCGGGGGCCGCCGGGCGCTGTGGGGGGAGCCCCGGCGCTGGAAGAAGGGACGCGGAGCGCACTCGTTCCCTCGACCCTCTCCGGGCGCTCGGCCCGGCCAGCTCTCTGGTGAGGGAAGGAGGGAAGGAAGGAAGGGGCGGAGGCGGCGCAGGCAGAGACGAACAAAGCCCGCGACCGGCTGCTACGGTGATGAGGGAGGTGGCGGGGGAGGGCGTCCCGTTGCCTGCCTGGAAGTCGCTGCCGCCATGGCGGAGAAGGGAAGGAGTGAGGGCAGAGAAGAAGGAGGAGGAGAAGAAGGTGGTGGTGGTACCACCGTAAGGTTGGGAGGCGGAGAAGCACGGGCCCTGCCTGCGGCCTCTGGGTTCCCCCTCAGGCTGGGCCCGGCCCGCCCCGGCCTCGCTGGGGAAGGCCCCCCTCACACAGGCCCCTGAGGGGCCTCCACCGGCTTAGGGGTGGGCAGCGGCCTGCCTCCTTCTAGTAGCGGGAAGAGTTTATTTTAAAGGCGTTTCGTCTATAAATTATTACTAATATCGTTGTGTTGGAAAAGAGTCTTCTCTATGCCCTCAGAATGGGTATTGTGCGTGAGAGAGGTTGTTTTTGTCAGCCTTTAGAGTGACAAGATGTTCCTGTGTTTCTTTAATGTGTTTTGTTGTTTTGTTTTGTTGGGGTTTTTTTTGTTTTTTTTTTTTTTAAATGCTTTTCCCTGGAACGCAGGGCACTGACGTGAACATTCAGGTTTGTGATCTGCCCTTTTCATAGGAATTATACTTTAAAAGAATGGCACCGTGTCATTACTGCTCTTTTAAGTGCCCAGTTACCTCAGGCACCAGTAACGGGCAGGGTGGCAGCGCAGTGTTCGTTCATTGTAGTCTATTCCCTGTCACATAGATTATATAATCAAGGACAAAGTTTTTGTCACCAGTGCATGTGATGTCCCGTACGGCTGCTGTTTTTCAAGAAGTTACACATCTTTTATAAAATCACTAATCGTAAAAAAAAAAAACTTGCCACAGAAAGAGAGAAAGCCTATATTGCTCAGATTAACTTGAGCAATTTCTTACATTGCACAAGTAATAAACCTTGAAGCTTTTCTGATCTGGAGTCTTAACAGAAAGAACATACTCTAGCCACAAAATAATAAATTTCCACTTCTAATGCAAAACTGACAGCTGCAATCTCAGCCAGCAAAATCTCAAAACAATGCGAATCGTACTTGGGGAAGACTTAAGCCTCATGCTGGTCATTAAAAAAAATGAGCAGAGGGAGCATTATTAATGGGGAAAGTGCAACAACTCATTTTTCATGCAAGCGCATGGAGAGCAGTCACCAGAGCCATCTACACAGAGTGCAGTAAACTGAGCCAACCCAGCCAGCCATACAGTTCATGGACTGAATAACCATATGACTTGTTTGGATTTTCAAAGCTTGTGCAGTCCCATATCATGACAAGAATCCAAGCAAATATGAGCTTCCAAAGGAATAACGTCAAGGAGAGCCCTGAAATAAACTGCTATATGTCTGTACCAAAGACGCTGTTAAATAACTGCTGAGGAATACCCCAAAGTTAAGCAGAAGAGCCACGCTGTAATTTTAGTGGCCAAGCCACACCCTTGTTCCACACTTAACAACTGTAGCAGCTGCTGACATGGAAAAGCACCAGCAGATAGGTATAAGTGTAGTACCAGTCCAGATGCTTATTATGCAAAAGAAATGGGAATAAAAGCACCTTGCATTTGGAGTCTGACCTGACTGCACATAAGATTATCAAGAAAAGGTTGTAAACATTATTGTAACTCAAAAAGGGGTGCCCGTAGAGCCAATTAGTAAGGGATGGAGTATGACCTAGGAGAAGATAATGAGAATTACGGACTTTAGGCATTACCTCATGTTAGTTTAAGGCATGGAAGCTTTTGCTTACTTAAATCGCCATCGAAATCACCAGGCAATTATACTAGCAATTTACACCAGCATATGGCTAGCTGTTGCATCTCATGGGACAAAACACCATCTATAAAGAAAACACAGTAGCCAGCGCTGTCCTTAAAGGTCTGCAGGCATCTGTTCTAACAAATTCATTATATGGAAGCTGATACACACACACACACCCCCTTTTGTACATGAGAAGTCGCCATTAGTGCATGTTTCTCTGTTCACGGAGGGCACTGCCCCATCTTTGCTGTTTCTAGCTGCTGTGAGCAGTGCTGCAGTGAGGCAAATAATTAGCACCACGGTAAAACAGAAGGTGATACAATGCCTGCCAGGCAGTTTCATATGTAGCTTCAGGATAATTTGTGATACAAAATCACTTTTTACAATACCTTTGAAAGATGACAATACCAGCCAAAAAGAAAAAAAGAGTAATTTTTAGTCATTGTGATGGTTTGCACAAATGCCCCTCCATGCATGACTGGTTGACAGTCTGATTTAAAAATGCTGCGCGTGGAAATCAGCTATGTTAAATTTTAAGAAATGCCTCAAGCAGTTATTCTCCCAGAAGTGTCATGGAACAATGAGGGCTCGCTACTTCTCAAGGGAAGGCAAGCTGGGAGTGGAGCATGGTAACATGGCAGGCAGGAGCAGTAACCTCAGCATAAAGAGCCGGGATGTGGAGTGGCAAGTCCTGGTCAGGATCAGTGCCAGAGACAGTGGCCAGGCTCAGACACAGCCCGGTGATCACCCAGCATGGCCACCAGGATGAGACGGGTCTGAGCTCAGCCAGGAAGCCGGGTCTGAGTCCAGGTCAGGATGGAGTAGGTACAAGCCCAAGCGTAGATGTAGCTGTGACATGGCTGCGATGTCGCCCAGGTGGTGGCTGGTGGTACGGCCGCTTCTTAAAAGGAACTCCCATGGGAAGGGGAGAGTTAGGGCCTTGCTTTTAGCTTCTTCATAACAGCTCTTACTGGCAAGAAGGTGACCTTGGACTTGGCCAGCTAACCTCTTTGACTCAGACATCTAATCTCCTGGAAGGGGATGTGCTCCAGGCCCTGAGAACAAGACAGTTCTGCTGCTCTATTCACATGTGAACAGGGCTGGTGAGCAACATATTCGTTTATCCATGATTTGTCGCTGAAGATGGGTTTCTCAGTGTTTTAAGCAGGAACAGGCTTAATAGTAACAGCATTCTGAATCGTCTACAAACCAGGCATGAGACTTAACAGCTTACTCCTCTGGTACATCTTTTACAAAGGATTGCAGCTTTCAAGAAAAACTGTATAATTATCTGTATTGATCTTCTCATTCAAAGAAAAAAATATATCTAGTCCTTTATATCTTCAAAGTGCTATGCATGAAGCTAGTTACGTTTTAGTAAGATGTTGAATTAATACAATTGTTTCATTAAGTTTTAGATCTATTAAATTTACCTTTTAGATATTATATATGTTCAAAGTATGCAATGCCTATTTACAAACATAGAAGGGGTAAATGGGGAATTGCTTAGTATGTCATCGTAGGCACAGTAACAGCAAGTATGCAAGCAACAGTGTCCAAAAATGTAATGTGAGACCAAAGTAAGTAATAAGGACCCCTCATCTGGGCTGTGCTCTGCTTCTAAGACATATCTAATTATGCAGTACAACTTGTTTTTCTATTACATTCAGGTTATTAACTGACAAAGTTTGAAGTATTACTATTTATTTCTGTATGACTGTCACTTTGCTTTCATATCCTGTATTTATCTGTCTTGTTTATTAGAAATGTAAGAGGTTAAGAGCATAAATTAAATACAGGCAGCAACTAGCTCCTCTTGTTTATTTTCACAAAGGAGAACTAGATCCTGTGATTTCCCCACAAAATCCATGACGTGTGACTGAGGGAGGCAGCCCCTCCTCTGGAGTACCGGCTAATGACAGACATGTAAAGATAGACCTAAAATGCAGTTCTTCCTGACTGCTGCCCATGTGACCTGGGACAACTTAATCTATAACAAAGAGGTGATTTCCACAGTGCTCTGTTATTTTAAGTAATAAAATGTTCAGTCTGTTTGAACACCTCCATTAGGGCACCAGTGAGGCACGGAACAGACAGAACTACTTGTCCTGGTTTGAGGTAAAACAGAACCAACTTTCTGTTCAGTAATTTTACTTCTTAGCTAGTCCTCTTCTAACTCTCTGAAATTAACAGCATGTTGTGTTGAAAACAGTTCGTTTTCAGAGTGATAAGATCAATGTTTACAGTTTGTGCCAAGGAATGGTACACAGAGAGGCTCTTGCTTATACTTCTTGCTATAACAACCAAGGTCAGCTAACATTGCTATTTGCCCCGTTGGAGGGTCGGAAGCGGAAAAGCGTAGAGGGGTCCCACCTGCAGGGAGGAGTGGACAGGACAGGTGACCCAAAATTGACGAACAGGAGTATTCCATCCCATCTGCCCCATGCTTAGTATAGAAGCTGAGGGATCAAAGGGTCAGCTCTCTTTCTTCAATAGGTGACGTCCGAGGAGGACCCTGCCTGTTCATCTGCCTTTGATCCCAATCTGTGTGTTCCTGACTCTGTGGAATCCAGTTCCCATCCACCACTGAGTCCAGTCTGGGACTTCCCAGTGCCTGCTGGTGATGTGTGCCTGGGAGCTTAATACAGTTTTGTATATACTGTGTCTATTTCATTATTTTCCTTTTTATTTCATTAATATTTCATTAGTTTAGTTTCTTCTAAACTCGTAAATCTCTTTATCTCTCCTCCTTCTCTCTGTATACAAGAGGTTGGGTGGGGAGCATCTGTCACTGCCCATGGGCCAATTTGGCCAAAACTGCAACACTAGTGCACAGGGCAAGACAGCAAGAGCTGGACAGCCAGTTTTTTTGCAGCAGGCCCTACACATTCCCACTGATGCCTTCATTCATCCGGGTTGCCTTGATCTGCCAACTCTAGCCCAAATCGCCTTGGTTCGGCAGCAGGGTCACAAAACTGGGGAGCTGAAACTGTTGACTGCACCTGCCTGAAACGGGCAAGAATGGAAACCCATAACGCTTGTTAGTTATGGCATCATGCACTCCAACCTGGTGTGCTGAAACCAACAACGGCGGGATGGAGGCCCTGAATATTGGGTGGAGGCCCCCACAAGGACAAGAATGCTGTTTTGGTCTCAGTTTTTCTGTCATCTTTTATAGAATACACTTCCTTCATTGCATTATTTGAAGATAACAGGTCCTCTCACTGAATGCACAGAATCACAGAATCATAGGGGTTGGAGGGGACCTCTGGAGATCATCTAGTCCAACCCTTGTGCTAAAGCAGGTTCACCTACAGCAGGTTGCACAGGAACACATCCAGGAGGGTCCGACATTTTTCTCAGGCTGTTCTAATTGATTTTGTCTTCTGACTGCCCACTTCTGGAAACCTTCATCTTGAACACGCTCCACACTTCTCCTGCAAGTCACTAAATGAATGGCAGGCCATGGTGATCTTGAAAGTATAGTTCACACTAGCATCATGTCAGTCTCAAGGACAGCACCACTGCTGTCAAAAGACAATTACCGAGGCACTGTGGTTGTCAGGTGTTATGGTTTGAGAAACCCATAATAATTTACTATAATTTAGACAATTATTCTATCACATGATGACCCCTCCCCATCCAGGAGGGGGAATCAGGGAAAAAGAAGGAAAACCAAGGGTTAAAAATATAAACAGATTTAATAGAAGAAGACTAGATAATTGATATTAATAACACTAACAAACCAATATTGATCCCAATACCAGTATAAAATATACAAGGATTATACTCAGCCAATTCGATCAGTAGGAAGCTGTGCACGCCCAGCAGTGGATAGCAAATGTCAGACACTGCGAGCGCTACGGCTTTGGGAGGAAGGGAGGGGCTCAGGGGTCCAGCACCAGGGCAAGAGGTTCTCTGGACCGCTGGCATGAAGGAAGAGAGAGAACTTTGCAGCAAACTTTCTAATTTATATTGAAAGTGACGTTCATGGTATGAAATAATCCTGTTGGCCAGCTTGGGTCAAGTGGCCAGGTCTCACCCCCCCTCATCTCTGCAGCTGGCTAACTTGAAAACACTCGACCTCGAATCCCACATACCATAGCTGGCTATAAAGTAAATATTTTCACAAGTTTAGACACTACAGTCTTCTAAAAGTGCAGTTTTCCCAAGCATTAGAAGAGAAATTAGTCCTGTATCACTCAAACCAGGATATCAGGACAGGGGCATTTATATATGGCTTGATGATGCTATTGCCAGGTCTGGGTGGCTGCTTGTCAGAAGGTGGACGGTTCAGATCTGAAAGTTAGTGCAGATGAACCACTGCAGTGATTGCTAGGGTACAATGGACTAAGTACAGCAGAATGTAATCTTGTGTAATTATGATGCCGGCAGGGCCCCTCGAGGGCCAGCAGAAGGGCTTGTGTTTGTCAGTGGTTCTGGCACAGCTCAACCTGCTGGTCCTCTGGACACTGAATTGGTAAATAGCCAGGGAGCAGAGGATCAAACAGCATATGGCTTTGCAGACTTTCACTGGGCAGCAGTAAACATCCCAGCCCTGAACAGCTGTGCCTCATCTCTAACAAGATTACTTTTAAGAGACTGATACTTTCTGGACTGGATGGAAATCTAGAAATAAGCATGCTGCTGTCAGGGCTCTGAGTGCACCGAGAGGCTCTGCAGCCTCTTCACCCCTCCTTGGGGTTTTGGCTGCCTGTGCTTCAGTCCAGCTCTGGTGTGGTGAAGCTGTAGCGCCAGATCAGGCTGCTGGGGAAAGAGCCATGTGAGAAGGAGCTATGGGAAGTCTCATGGGGACCTCCTGCCCTTTGCTTGGGAACTGCATTGAAGCTCAGGCCTCCACCCTTGAGACTTGCCTGAGGTATGCCTGTACCTGGCCATGTGCCTTGCTCATCCTCGAACCACTGATTTGTTTTGCTGGCTTGAACTTGCACCTGCTTCATCACTGCAGACGTGTCTCCTCCTCTGGAATATTGGCTGACCCTGCCTCACCATCATGGTACCTGCTCAGGTACTCAGGTTCATTTAACTACCTACCTTGCTGTTGCCCTCAGCTGCTGGCTTGCCTTCCCTAGTGGGATGAGCTCCTACTCCAGAGCTATGAACATGATGTGTTACATCAAGAAATTAGTGTCCCATTGACAGTCAGTTGAGGTCTAAAATTGATACACATGATGTAACGGAACAAAACTCAGTAGCAGTGGAGACACTGCTGAAGGCCAACTGCTCTCCATACGGTCACTCAATGTACAAGACAGCAACAGTGCCCTCACAAAGAAGAGCAGGTAGGGAATGCTTGGTGCTCTCTGCAGACTTCTACTTTTCTCATGCTTCCCCTGCCTTTCAAGTTGAATTCGTCATAATTTGTTGCAGGGAAATTAAGGTCAATACTGATGGACACTGCTGGGCAGAACTGCTCATGGAGGACTGCATGGTGAAATCATGGCAGGCATATGGAGCAGACAAGCTAGGGAAAACACTTGGAGGGCTTTCCCAGACATGCTAAAGGCTTTGTGGAATAGGTGTTGTGCAAGAGAGCGCCTCGCACAGAGTCAGGTAGCTCTCAAGGTGACATAAATTACCTGCAGCGTGGGCCTGGGTGGAACACCTTAGAATTGCCTGGCCAGCCCCAGTAATATCCTTGTTAAAGCTAAGCCCATTCCTCTAGGGTAGGGCAGCGACACCCAAAACACCGCAGGTGATGGAAGCCCGTGGATCAGCTCATCAGAGCAATGCAGGCACAGACATCATCATCCTGCAAAGTACACAAACAGAATATGACCTTAACTATAAACATAGATTAGATTAGAGAGCGCAGCTGCGCAACAAAACAGGGACTACCTATTATGCAGCAATATACATGGCTGTGTAATAATTCTGGATATTGGTTTTTCTACTATAACTATTAACACCATAAAGTTTTAATTTTGTATATCCACAGTACCAGAAGACATCATCCCTATATGAGCAGTTTGGGGCATAAATGATCCAGCAATCTGTGTCAGCCCTTGGCTTAATTGCAAAGTGAGAGAAAAAGACCAAATAAATAAATATTGTTTTCTCATGGAAATCTAAAAAGGTTATTTTCAGGTCATAAAAGACTCACTCTGTGGTTTTCCTCAAGTGCTGTCATATGTTTGTGCTTGAGGAAAAGCGAGTTATTGGAAATCTATGCCAGGCTCCAGCTAAGCAGTTGACTTTCTGTCCGTGACTGAATACACACTAAACAGGCAAGAATGTTTCTGTGTTATTTCCTGGCAGTGAAAATATACCGTGTCATGCATCTTTCCTATTCAGATGTGGAAGCTTTTGCCCTGTAGTCTGCAGATCCAAACCAGTGCAATTCAGAAAAATAACTAAAATCCTTAAGAACTTCAAAGCAGCAGCAAAATTAACACTGCTAACAATTGTGTGCAATAACTGGGGATGCTATTTGCTGACCTTCACTTATGAACGATTCAGACCCTTTCTCTTCTGATTCTGCTTTTACTTCTGTATCTTTTCTGTCTCTGTTGATTTTAGTTATTTTTCTGTCCCCAGTGTTCATTGTTTCCTGCCTGTAAGCAAAAGACAAAAAAAAAACCCAAATGTGAAAGAATCAGCGTATCTTCATAGTAGGTTTTTAATCTTCTTTCAATAGAGATCTGGGCCCTATATTCTGAATAACTGAAGAATTATGAAGGGAATTATAGAATTATAGAATCATAGAATCATCCTTAAAGCAGTCTTAGGTATTTTAAGTTATTAAAAGCAAAATATTCTTTTTCCGACTCTATGTTTCAGCTAACTTTTAGGTTAAATGCTGCTGTTCTCAAAGATGAGGAATGAAAAGAAACAGAAAAGCTAGAGCCCTGAGCAACTTCTCATTATTTGCAGGTATACACTTTGAACTTCCCTGGCTGGGATATTTATCCGGAGTGCCTAAGATATTTCAAATGGCGTCTATACAGCAATGGGGCATAAGAGTGAAGGGAAGAGCTTCAGAGACCAAAAAAGCTGTGTAGCCCCAAATTCACAAGTGGGATCCTGTTGCCAAAATTGTTTTTAAAGCTGTAATTCCTTTAATTCAGTACAAAAGCATAAGTTCACTTTTCCACAGCCTACAGAAATTCCCGATTCAGTTCAGAAGCAAATATACGTGCTAGTTCAGCAACTACTCCACGCAGAATCCAACAGTTGACAGCCTGGGGGACACAAATACGCTCCAGAAAGCACAGCACTGTCTGGCAAAGTAGTGAACCATTGAGAACTGGCACTCACCACGAAAAATGATCAAAAGGGGAAATGAGAGAGAAACAAGAGATCAGAAGAAAAACTTCTAGAGGAAGGCAACAAAAAATTGCAAGAACGAAAAAAAAAAATTGGCAACAACCAGGCCACAGCCTAGAGGAGCAACAATTTGGGCTAGCTGTGTCAACCAGAATTCAGACCAGTAAAATAAGATGCAGTGAATTAAAACACGTTCTTGTCATGAAGCAATAATACATCAAATAATGCTGCTAGTAAGCAAACCAAACGGAACACAACACATAAATATACAGAGAGGTCATTAAAGACTTCCTTTTTTCTTCTCACAGAAATNTATATTTTTCCCTTTTCTGGCCACCAAATCAGAAATCATCAGTTCTCTGTTCGACCCTCTAGAAAATTCACCGAGGCATTCCTTTAATTATGTTTAACTATGCTTATGCTTGTGGGGCTACCGTGTGAAGCAGGTGCCTGGCTTTCAAACGGGAAGTTGGAGAGAAGAGGGGCCGAGGTTTTTACTTTAAAGTGTATCTCTTCTCTGATCTGATTCACATTGCAGTTCTGCATCACTTGTGTTGACATAGGGGTAGAAATTAATTAAGTCAGCACCGATGCTGGAGACAATATATCATCAGATCATTACCTCTCTGGAAAAAAACAAACCCATTATTTGTGGAGCAGTGTAGCTGCAAATTAGAGGTGTGAGGAGAACGCGTAACTGAGGGGCATATGAAAGGCAAATGTGAGAGGGAAGGGAAATGCGAGTGTGGGAAAAGCATACGGAAAACAACAGAGGGATGGGGAGAAGAGGGATAAAACGTGGTAGCAACACCTTGACCAACTCGCTGACCATTTTTATAGAGCCTAATTAAAACCTTCAAGTTTTGTTGGGTTTGTCTTATTTTCAGATTTTTCTGCAATTACTGCTGTAAATCTCGGGTTTACATCAGTAGATAGACAGGCATGGGCTAGCACACTTTTACTGCTAAAAATGAAACAGTTGTTTTCCATCAAAGCCCAAAAAGCAAAGCAGCAGAGCACAATCTGCCAGCAGTTTGTTATCTATTTCAGTGCTCCAACCATGCTCGCTTAGCCCTATAAACAGGGTGGCCTGCTGTTAACAAATATTGCCCGAGGCAAAACACTAAACAATCTAAAAGAACCTTTTATACCTGTTTTACATATTTATTCCCAAACATTTCCTAACAGCTCCAGTTAATGCATTAAGGTGCCCAATCCTTACTGGCTGCACAAATCAGTCTTTCACGCTGATGCCAGCAGTATTACCATGGTTACATTATTAGAGTGGCTTAACCTGGCAGGTGGCTTAGCAAAATGCCTAGTGCCGAAACAATCCTAGCTCACAATCTATACTTTTCCATCAAACAAATTAGTATATTGCATGCTCTGTTCTCCAGATCATGGTAGAGTGAGGGGGTTTTTTTGTTTGTTGGAGGTTTTTTCCTGGGTAAAAATACTATTCTTGTAATTTTACCACTTATCAACTGCAAAAATGCCAACAAACTATTTTCTAAAAAACCCTGTTTCCTCTACTCACAGTTTCGTAGATTTAAAAATCTCAGTAAAGTCAACAACTGAGAAAAAGGAAAAAAAACCTTCCATAAACCACAAAAAGCTGATATGAGGTTTATATTTGTAACTGCATTTAAGGTTGGACTTAAAATCTGGAAAGATCTTATACCAGCTGGAGGTGTTTACTTGTTTGAGAAGATTCTTTGGAAGATGCAAAGCTCTGTATTATTATTTTTTAACTGATGGTCTCAAAGCTAAGATCCTGAAGCTTTGCAGATAGATTTGGCTGTAAACAGTAGTGGTTGACAATACCAAAATTACTCCATCATGGAATGAGAATACTTGGCTACCAGGTACCCAGAACAAGTCATTCACATAAAACTAGCAAAATGTTTCATAGGATTTAAAGCAACATGCCGTCCTGGGAGGACAGAGAATCAGATGAATATAGAAATAAAAACGAAAACATAACGGACAGATCAAACTTTGGCATTTGCGCAAGTACTGCTAGCAGTTTCTTGGATGGAAGTTACCAGCCATTGCAAATCACAACCTAATACAAAGTCTCAATACCTCAGTTGGTACTATTTTAGCTTTAATTCTAAAGGTATTCTAATTGTTATATGTGCTGCATGCAAAACCCTTTTTTTGTTCCCTCCTGTTTAGTGGGGTACAATGCTAAAGAGCAAAGGGGGACTTTTCATTTTTAACACTTTCACACTGCTTGCCAAGGTGCATCTTCTGGTCTGAATATACGACAACGTAGTAGCTGAAATGTAAATACTAAAGGCATACAAACACCCAGGAGCGTGTAGAGGTTTTGTGGATGTTTCGTAGATTCATTCATACGATTGCACCATATATTTTCTGTTTCACCTCCAATCCAAAAACTGTTGTGTTTCTCAGCTTGTGTGCATCTCTCCTTTCTCATGCTGATTCCACTGCTGCATCGATGAAGCTCCAGTCCTCCGCTCTTCATACCCTAGTGCTCAAGTTTAGACACTTCTGAAGCCTTGCTTAGAAGTGACTCAAAGAACTTTTCGCAATGGAGGAGAAAGCTGAAAAGCCTTCAATACTTAAATAGAAACATAAGTTTCGAGTGTAGCATAAAGCCTTCAGATCTCTTAACCTTATTCATCATTTAACATGTCTGCAACAGCTGGGTTTTGATCCATATTTTCAGAGAACAGCAATGCTGCTGAAACAGCATTTCCAGTTCAGTCACAGGAATACTGAAGCGGTTTTCAGAAGATAATTTAAAAAGTACTCTGTTGACAGGATGTTTCTTCAGGGAACCATTGATCGCATTCTCAAATTGCAACAGAACCAGAGATAGTCTTCATTTTAATTTCAATATCAGGAATGCCTTAAGTGACGATCACAGCTAACCCATTTTAATGACAACCCTGAACATTTAGAAACTCTGTCTATTCAATATACTTCTGTGCAGAGAAACAAGAACAGATGGATACTTCCTTAACACCTGCTGCTGTGGGAGTCTTTTGAAACACTTGCAAGTAAGAAATTATTACTGCTATAAAATGTCTCTCAGTTTTATTTGTTTAGAGAATTTCTACAGAACACGCATACAATTTATTTTAGGTTTCTCAAGTTAGGTTGTGCTTTTGGAAAGCTGAGGCAGTATCACTTACTGAAGGAAAGCTTATTTCTATGCCTCATAAAAAAGGGTTTAGGATATTAAATTGAAGATTTATTGCAATCTGTTGTGTAAGGAGGCTGAGGGATGCACGTGGTACGCTACTACAAAAGTGATGGAATAGCTCCAGGGACGAAGAGCCCGTTGCTGCAAAGCAGGAGGAATCCTAGTGAAGAAGAGAGGGCTTTCTAGAGGAAATCACAGAAAATTGAAGCCTAATGCTTTTCTGACTAGGAACATCACAGAAAGATGAAGTGCAGAGATTTTAGCTTATAATTATCTTAATAGCCTTCCTTGTGTGATTTAAATGTTTCTGCTTCCACATACAGCCAAAAGGAGAGAGACAAATTATTTCCTAGCTTTGGAAAGCTCTTCTATGTTTTTTTCTCAAGTTATATGCATAGATTTTGTTTGTGTTTTGTTTTGTTTTGTTTTGTTTTATAGATTTTCATATGCAGTAGATTCAAGAAACAAAACTAAGTTCAAAGGATCTGAAAGTGAAAGGTTTTTAGGGATTTTAATCCAGCTAGATGTATTTAATGGGTTTAATTTTCATTGTGCTTAATGGTCAGAAATTGCCCTAAAAATCTAGTTATTTGCAATAGGAGGTACAACCTGAGTTACTTTAAATATCAAAAGAAGACAGTCTAAGTTATGTTAAAAAAGAAGAACATATTTTCTTCCTGCCGTCTTTTGGCATGGGTGATAGAAAAATGGATGCAGGTGATTAGCAATTTGGAAAATGGGGACCGTGGTAGTCTCTGACACAGAAGTAAGGTATTT
Source organism: Rynchops niger (assembly GCA_013400035.1). Taxonomy (NCBI): domain Eukaryota; kingdom Metazoa; phylum Chordata; class Aves; order Charadriiformes; family Laridae; genus Rynchops; species Rynchops niger. Next base: position 232,633 of record VXBH01003376.1, read on the forward strand.
CTTACAGTCCAGGCAGCGGTGGGGAATTAACCATGTAGCACATCACTCTGGTTCTACTTTATACATCCACAGAGTTAAAAACTGAAATAACTATGCAGACAATTTACTCCGAGCTTTTGCATAATGGAGGTCACAATACCTCAGCCAGTAAATTCCTGACCTACAATTTCTGACTGGGCTGGAGGACATCTCTTAGAAAGATCATAATTTAATCACAATTTAAAGGCTTCACATAGTCATAAATACATTAATTCACAAGGTAAGCTGCTTTTTTT